>OZ025240.1:70716540-70944545 GCA_964019155.1 Osedax fenrisi | reverse complement strand
GTAGTAGTAGTAGTAGTAGTAGTAGTAGTAGTAGTAGTAGTAGTAGTAGTAGTAGTAGTAGTAGTAGTAGTAGTAGTAGTAGTAGTAGTAGTAGTAGTAGTAGTAGTAGTAGTAGTAGTAGTAGTAGTAGTAGTAGTAGTAGTAGTAGTAGTAGTAGTAGTAGTAGTAGTAGTAGTAGTAGTAGTAGTAGTAGTAGTAGTAGTAGTAGTAGTAGTAGTAGTAGTAGTAGTAGTAGTAGTAGTAGTAGTAGTAGTAGTAGTAGTAGTAGTAGTAGTAGTAGTAGTAGTAGTAGTAGTAGTAGTAGTAGTAGTAGTAGTAGTAGTAGTAGTAGTAGTAGTAGTAGTAGTAGTAGTAGTAGTAGTAGTAGTAGTAGTAGTAGTAGTAGTAGTAGTAGTAGTAGTAGTAGTAGTAGTAGTAGTAGTAGTAGTAGTAGTAGTAGTAGTAGTAGTAGTAGTAGTAGTAGTAGTAGTAGTAGTAGTAGTAGTAGTAGTAGTAGTAGTAGTAGTAGTAGTAGTAGTAGTAGTAGTAGTAGTAGTAGTAGTAGTAGTAGTAGTAGTAGTAGTAGTAGTAGTAGTAGTAGTAGTAGTAGTAGTAGTAGTAGTAGTAGTAGTAGTAGTAGTAGTAGTAGTAGTAGTAGTAGTAGTAGTAGTAGTAGTAGTAGTAGTAGTAGTAGTAGTAGTAGTAGTAGTAGTAGTAGTAGTAGTAGTAGTAGTAGTAGTAGTAGTAGTAGTAGTAGTAGTAGTAGTAGTAGTAGTAGTAGTAGTAGTAGTATTAGTATTAGTTAGTAGTAGTAGTAGTAGTAGTAGTAGTAGTAGTAGTAGTAGTAGTAATAATAGTAGTAGTATAACAACAACAGTAAACGTTGTATAACATTGACTATTTCGTGCGCATTATAAATTTAATTATCACGTGTATGTTCGAGAAATACTTATAAATAAAATACACATGTAAGGAAGTCTCACGAACACTCTCACACTCTCATTCACGTACACGTACTGTGTACGTCGTACACGTATGCACATATAAACACACACATATATATATATATATATATATATATATGTATATTAGTATATACACTGTACAGACTATTGAATTCTTCACTCGTCGCTTCACTTTTTACTTATCAACATACATGTTAGACATATTTCACAGCACACACACACACATTCACACACTCGCACAGTGTACATTGCACGTACACACATACGACTACGTACATTGTTATGCTATAGTAGTGATGATACAAGACTTCCTAGTATACATGATTTACTAATCACGTGATGACTGCTGCGAATCTCATGATACAGCGTATATCCGTCGGGTACTATACGCAGTGCATGCTACTATGGTACAATATACGCAGCTCATGATAGTATAGTATATATAAGACGTATATATACGTATATATATGTATGTATATATATATATATACGACGTATAACGTACCAGTAGCGCATTGATGAGCGCTTGTTACTATCACACCGCACGTAACGTATACTAATATAAACACTGAGATATGAATACCTGCGTATCAATGCTATAGTTGTACACCGCTGTAAGTATGCTGTAGGGTAACGTGTCAAAGGTCACTGTGACGTAACACTGAGTACACTTCATGTATAACACATGTAGCTCCTCGTACCTATAGAGTGCGGAGTGACTATGCGGAGTGCGACCACAGTCTGGAGATTGGGCAACACTAAATTAAAATACAATTGTAGAATTGTATTATTCTTAGAATTCAAATCTCTATATGATATACTAAATGTCCACGTAAATACTTAGTTCGATCACTATAAGATATAGGATGCGGCACGTGACGTCACAAACACACGTGACTTAGGTCATGTGATCGCGTGTCTATCACTATCGCATGTGTATGTCACGTGATAGGAATATCGAGCAGCGTAATCTTACGTAACGATACGTGTAATGTTATACAACAAACATATCCGTAAGAGAATACATACACACATATACGATACGTATGTATATGTGTGTATCAGTGTGTATGTATGTATGTATGTATATATTGTTATTGTTATTGTTATTTTTATTTGGTGGAGTCCTTTCATCCCATCCAGGAACTTAGATGACATTTTCACTTATAACCATATATGGCTCTAATGTCCCTTCGAAGCCGCTCTCATGTTAAGGCATCCATGGTTTTAACGAGAGCCGATCATTTATTTATACACAATTATATAAGATCACTTCTAAATAATATTTTAAGACCCATTTTATAAAATTAATTAATGGTCCGGACGAGGGTCGAACCCGTGTCCTACTGCTTGTGTGTCTGACGCCTTAGCCACTGAGCCACACAGGTAGTTATATATATATATATATATATATATATATATATATATATATATGTGTGTGTGTATGTGTATATGTGTGTATAATTAATTAGAATGTATAGACACGAATACAGATCCTGATTAACGCATGTACTACAAGTGGAGTCACGTGCTGTATCACGTGTCTTAAGATGAGGTCACACTCTCGAATACTTGCGAATATCTTACATGTTAGAACTGTAACAACTACGACTATTTCTCTCAAATTGTGACATATATTCGCAAATTCGCGCGAATGTTCGTAAACGTTGCCTCACATAATAACCTACACTATTGTTGTATTAGACTAACACTGAGCTCCTCGCTAACCCTATATGTATCATGGATCCCTCGCTAACCCTATATGTATCATGGGTCTCTCGCTAACCCTATATGTATCATGGGTCCTTCAGGCCCTGCCGGTAGTCCTGCTCCCACTCCTAGACTGCAGGACAGGAACTTCACGGCGAATGTCCTAAGATTGAACACGTGACGCATCACGGTTCCGTTCAGGAAACCGATAACTTCCGGTATACCGCTTCCGGCCGCAGGTAAACAAAGGAACTGGTGGTGGAAATGTTATGTTAGAGGGCTTATGCAATACGTATGCGTACGGTGACGACGGTGATGGTGATTGTGACGGTGATGGTGATGGTGATGGTGATGGTGATGGTGATGGTGATGGTGATGGTGATGGTGATGGTGATGGTGATGGTGATGGTGATGGTGATGGTGGTGGTGATGGTGATGGTGATGGTGGTGGTGGTGATGATGATAGTGATGGTGGTGACGGTGATGGTGATTGTGATGGTGATGGTGATGGTGATGGTGATGGTGATGATGGTGGTGGTGATGGTGACTGTGATGGTGATGGTGTTGGTGATGGTGATGGTGATTGTGATGGTGATGGTGATGGTGATGGTGATGGTGATGGTGATACAATTAGTAGTTGATTCAAGAGTAATAGTAGTATTATAATGTAGTAAGTGTATTAGTAGTAGGTAACGCAGATTATAATCTGCATTACCTACTACTAATACATATGTATGTATGTGTATACATGTGTATATGTATGTGTATACGAGTGTATATACATGTATGCGTATAATGTGGTAGTTCATTAAAACATAAATACATATTATATATATACAATAATTTTAAAGATACAACAGAGTAATACTATATAATTATTTAATATATTTATTATAAGTTATAATATATAAATATATAAATATATATATATATATATATATCTGTTGTATCTTTAAAAATTATTGTATATATATAATATGTATTTATGTTTTAATGAACTACCACATTATACACATACATATACACATGTATACACATACATATACATATGTATACACATACATACAGTGTACGTATACACAAACGTATCGAATATACTTATGAACTGCGCATGGCAATGAGGCAATGTGGCATACAATCTTGTCAGCATGCAGAGAGCCATGAAATCATCGTTAAATATTGTATACGACTTCACGTTTTATAGCACGTGACCATGAGGTTACGAGGTCACGTGTGTGATATCGTTATATACATAGTAGTAGTTGTAGTGTATAGTGTAGCAGTTAATGAATAATTGATATAAAGTAAGTGGATAAGCAATTGAATGTAGTGTATTGTATTTTACGATAGAGGCGCTGAAGTCACAGCCTACTACAACCTGACCCACTACATTTTATTTAAAATTAATATTTATTACTTATTAATATTTATTTATACATATATATTGATATTACTACCAACTTTAATGTAATGTTTTTATCTATACTAAAAATAAAATTATATATTTAAAATACATCATATCAACATTCCTCGTAATTTTGTGTATTTAAATTGAAGATATCATACTATTTATATTGATATTTATAATTATAAATCCATTGATATAAAAGTCACTTTAATCTAGTTCGACGAAATATACATATATAATATAACTAATATCCAATCAAAATCACTGATACCATTTTGTTAATTTATCGATAAAAGTGTCATTCACGTGTCTATCGTTTACATGCATTGCGTGCGTCATTTGCTTATCAACTTCTTTATATCGATGTAATGAATATGTATACACGATAGTATAAAAACATACACACATACACACATATATATCAATCATGTTATTGTTATTCCGTATTAATTGTACCAATATATAGTATCTGATATTATGCTTGCTGTCATCAATTTACGGTAGCTTAACGTCAGGAGACGTCAACAAAATTACTTACTAGGGACTCATCCACCCTTGGGAATTGATCCATCCCATATGGGCCTTGCCAACCCGAGACCTTCGGTTTTGTTACCTCTCCTGTTTTACAACTTGCACTATCGGATACTATATATTGCTTCAACGGCTCGTATACGATATATAATTATCACTCGTATATTATATATAATCCAATGTTTTATTTTTATTTTACTTCTCAGTTTATTTCTTGTTTTTTTGTATCGTGTCGTTTTGTCTTACTATTATCACATTTATATATTTTGTTCATATATGTTATATAATTATATATTTATATATAATTATAACTTTCTTTATATAGGTATACCTATAACCAGTAATTCAATAAAATGTTAATCTATCTATCTATCTATCTATATATGTAGCAGACTATAGTCTTATAGACGTTATAACGTCTTATATATTTTTAATGTAGTTGTTTTTAAGTTTATATTATATATTTTTAATTAGTTATTTTGTTGTTGTGTATTATGTAATAATTATAAATGTTGATTTCGTATATATTGATTTTTTTATTTTTTTATTTAGTGTTATTTAGTTTATTTAAATAAAATTGGTTGGACCAATAAACTGTCGCGTAGCAATAATATAATCTGAATTATATTAATTTTAAAATATTATTTAATTTTTGATTATACCTTGGCACGTGGAGATTTGTATAAAGTTACATTGTAATATTCTATATTGTAATGTTTTATATATGTTTAACACCATTAGTGTATGATTTTTTTTTTGATAAAAAGTAATTTAAATACAACGGTCCTCTATCATTTTGAGTGGTGTAATATTGCTAACACCAATTTCAGCCACTAATTATTACACACACACATATATATATATATATATATATATATATATATATATAAATATATATGTTGATGTATATTTGTATTTGATGTATATTTATATATAGAAACGTATACGTTTCTATTACCTAATCGATATATTAATATATAAATTATAAATGTTAAATTTAAAGTTACATCATCACATCACATGTGTAGTTATACGTATATCCGTATATAGATAACTAAGCTCACGTATATGTCCCTAAGATATATGTACCTAAGTTATATGTAAACATATATAATATAAACTTAAAAACAACTACATTACAAATATATAAGACGTTAGTCTGCTACATATATATATATATATATATATATATATATATACATATATATATATGTTTGTGTATGTATATAGTTATTATTCCTTATAATCGAGTCACGTGCGCTACGATAATAAACTGATTACCGATAATTAGGGAAGCGCAACTTATTAGATGAATGAGTAGTTACGAGAGTATATATATAAGTAAATCAATACCGGATAATGTGTTCCTATGGGATATATCTATAGACTAATAATGCTTTAATCACTAACATTATCATGGCAACCCTTATTGTGCTACTAAACTATTTATTTCATTCCTCATACCTTTAATACACATATTATCAAGGTCATTACGAATACATTCGAATGCATTATAACATTACCGGCCAATATCATAATGACCTCTAGAAAGTAAACCCAGAAGATAGTTATGTGCTCACCAATCAAACTTTAACCTGAGTTACAACTCCATTCCTTGTTCACTTGGGCTACGTGTCTTCCCATTGATACTTCCCTATTAATGATAACTGTTATCATTAATGATAATTGATTACCAATACCTGTCATACGTTATGACTTATACCTTTTATTAATAAGTATTATTGTTATATCCAGTACATCTGATACCATTGCACTATATATAGTGTTATTTATAGGCGTAATACTCTGGGTATTAATATATCTAATAAGAAATAAACTACAATAAAGTTATATATCGTCATATGATTTTACTGTGTTGAGTTAATAATTCTCTTCTATATTCTTTAGCATAGCAACACTATCCCATCTCACCAACCAGTCCTATATGACATAGAATGCCCATATCATCTGTAGAACGTGCATAACGTGTCTCTCTTTACACCTATTGTCTTCCTTACAACTTCACAATATTTGCAGAATTATATTTAAATTTCATTAAGTTTGTACGTTCCTTTCCTTTATTTCAAACAATATCTAACATTTACATGTGTTCAATATACTAATGTGATAAATGAATGACATATCTTATTTAATAATCTTCTTTCAAACTATACAAACAATCCCTATATATAGAGAGTTTTTTTAGTAGGCATACGTAGTAACGTATATTTGAGTAAATATCCTCCTATTAAACCTAATCACCCTCCATTTAATGATAATCATACAATATGCCTATATTCAAAGTCATTATAATTCCATTTTCTTATTTCATATTATTCTTAACTTTATATCGATATCCTATCCTAATATACATATAATTGCTGCCATGTTGTATAGCTACCTTACAACATATGGCGTACGTATTTAATTAAATAACTGACCATTCTCTATGCAAACACCATAAATACCTGATCATGCTTTCACGCATACACCAGTATACTCACACACTCCACACACCTCATACACCGCACACACCTCACACACACACCACACACCGGCCACACATGAGGCTATACGTAAACATATAGAGTTAGTAAATATTAGTTGCCAAATGTAGTCATCATAATGATGTAATACTATATAGTTATGTAATACTATTGAGTTAACCAGCTGGATATTATATAGCGTTCACTGCATATCGTTCATAGTATAATCAGGGAGTCTCCCCGGTAGAATGTGTATTGTATAACTGTATAACTGTATATAGATACAATGCGTTATATAACGATACTATAGTACTATAAAGGACATATATTTCAGCATGTCCTCAGTAATAATACAACTGTACAACAATACAATATACTATATTACCCGTATCCATTAATGGCGATACATATATCACGTTTTTACAAGGGAGAGCCTGTTAGAGCATTATTATGTTGTCTAGGTTAATTAGCTGTAACAACGTAAACTGCGTATAGTACACTTTGCATGCTTCGCGATATGTGTCATCGGCAATGTTAACGTTGGTGTTACCTTTTATTAAATATAATATAGCAACAATAGCCTACCAGGATCATTAAAATAGGTCTTACAATAATATTTAGAAGTGGTCTTATATAATTGTGTATAAATAAATGATCGGCTCTCGTTAAAACCATGGATGCGTTAACATGATAGCGACTTCGAATTGACATTAGAGAAATATATCTATAAGTGAAAACGTCATATAAATTCCTGGATGGGATGAAATGACTCCATAAAAATATAAAATATAATATAATAACATGCTTATTATTACTGTCTCCTACATCATACGATGTAGACACATAACATATACGTATCTAGTTCGCATGACCTTCACAGGTGTATAAGAACTAGAGATATATACATATCTAGTTATTATGAGCTTCACAGGTGTGATAATTAAACCCTCATTATATTCACCTTATGTTAGGTATAAACATAGATTTATAGTTTACATTATAGTTGTAAACTATAAATCTATGGGTATAAACGACCTACAATATTAACTGTACTTTGGCTTAGTTGTATACGGAATGTTACTAATTATCGAATACAACCGTGTATTATATAATAATAATAGTGCTACAATAATAATAAGATTGTATTCGAGTTTATTATCGATGTTTGGAATTTATGATTATTGCAAACTGATAATAATTTATATAAACTGATAAAACCTATAATAACAAGTAATAATATTTTATATGATACTTATTGAGAGTTATTCTTGCACTTTTATATATATATATATATTATGTTACACATTATAAGTATTTTTATAAACTGGTGGATGATACTCTCATGGTACATTCCTATATATACACATACACACACACACATATATATATATATATATATATATATATATATATATATATATATATATATATATATATATATATATATATATATATATATATATATTATATAATATATTATATAATATATATATAATAATGATAATATATAGTTTATTAGGTAAACAAAAATATTAAATAACAAAAAATGGAAGACAAAATAGATATGAATTGATACACAAATTGACATGATACAAAAATTAACATTGGGTTTACATTTAATAACAAAACACTTTGGTTTATGCATACATTATATATATATATACTATTGTATTGCTATATATAGCTATATATTATTGGTTGATAATACAACAAAAATGATATTTTGATAAACCAATGTTTGTTAACTCTGTATTCCATCAACTTAACAACATTTTAACTTTTAATTTTTATATTCTTTTTGATTCTTTTAATTTGGCATTAAGGCATTCGCTTGATATTTGTGCACCCTCCATTATTATTATCAATCGAACTTATTCTAAGTCTCCCTGGTTAATATTGATCTTGTTAACCTGAGGAAACTACTTCGTAAACTACAACATAAATTTGCATCTTCTAAACTTGACTCTGATCTTATTTATATTGCATTTAAAATTTGTATATCGCTTTACAAGAAAAAACTTCTCTCTACCAAATCATCATACTCCACTGATATACTCGGTAGTAATATAATATCTTCTAATCAATCTTACACATTATATTTCACCTTAGGTAACATCCAGACTAAGTATCTTACTGACCAACCTAATGCAGTTCGTTGTTCCTTGTTTGCCAATTTCTTCCAACAATAAATTTCTAGTATTATCAATATACTTCTAAACATCAACTCGGCATTACTCAATTGTGTTTTCAATTGAGATTAATCTCAATTTAACATCTACTCAGAATCATGTTTTTCGCTCCCCACACATGACTTATAGTTTATCTCTGATGACATCCTTGAAAACAATTCCCTACTTGATCCTATTCCACTCAATCTACTTAATTCATTAGCACCATATGTTAATGAACTTATCACTGAATTCATTCATAGATCACTTATGTCATATATTGTTCCACACTCCATGAAATATTCATATTTATTCCAATTTAAAAAAAAACTACTCTTTACTAATCTATTTTATGAAGTTATCGTCCAATATCCATGTTATCATCAATATCTAAGACCTTAGAACGAGTTGTGACAACTCAACTTATTAATTACATTAATGTTATTGTTGACAAATATAAAAGTACGTATCTTCCTCATCATATTACTTAAACATCCCTTACTTTGATTATTAATGATATTCTCATATCTCTTGATAATAAAGCCCCATGATATCTCGTGCTACTAGACTTATCTAGTGCATTTGGTACGTTTAATCATATTATTCTTCACCTTAGACTTAATAAAATTGGTATTCATGCTCAAGTCCATAGTTGGTTTATGTCTTTTGTTTCATCTAGATTCTAGAACATATTAGGTGAATATTAACTGTTCATTGTCTCCTCCATATGTTAACATACATGGTGTTCCACAAGGCTATTTTCTTGGCTCTATATTGTTCATTTATATTCTTCCTATAACATTAATTTTTCACAAATATACTAATATTTACAATCATCTTTACTATCGCCTATAGGCGTATATGATCATTAGTTATTACGTAATTTCCTAGTGTTAGTGATTCTAATATAATTCAAATGTCTATGTGTAATTGTATCACTGATCTGACTGAATGGTTATCTTATCAATCCATTTACTTAAATATGACTATAACTGATACTATCATATTCTTTAGACCCAGTTCTCCTCTATCAATCACTCATACTTTTCTACTATCTCTTATATATAAGATAGTATATATATATATAAGTTATAACTTCTCAATCTATAACTACCCTCGGTTTCACTATATATATATAGGTTATAACCTCTCACCTAGACTACTCTCTATAGAGAGTATACATGATATGAGCTGCTAAATATTTTCTATAGATAATATTATAAAAACACGTTATAAGCTTTGCCATGACTACATGTTTAATTCACTCGCTAGTTCAGTAGATTTATCTATTGCTGTTTATTATTATGTAAGTTACATGTTAACCTGATGTATAAACTTGAGTGTATTCAACGTCATGCTATACGTATATTATATAAACTAAACAATGCCTCAATAGTTTCTATATCTGCTTTAATGAGATCATTAGACTGACTCAAGTTTAGATATATTTGTAAACATAGGATATTGTGTATTACGCTTAAGTCTATACATCTTAGATTTCGTGATTATCTAGCTCAATCTATTATTATTAAGAGCTCTAGCATATATAGTCGGAAGTGCCACATCATGAAATTGGTGCAACGCTCTACATATTTGGCCTACTCTGAATAAGATTTCTCGATTATTGCTCAGAAAAGCTGGAATTTACTGCTATATGATATTATTGTATAACACCACTTTCATTGTTTAAACGAATACTGTATGTCCATTTTTAAAATCATTGCAATTAATTCTATTTTGTTATTTGTTTTATATTTATTTTTGTTTTTTATTATCTAATAACGCCTATAATCACCATGTGATTTTGAAGTTATAATAAACTATATTTTATTATTATTTATATTGTATTTGTATAAATAAACTTAAATATATATAATATTAAATATATATTTAATATGCATATAAATACTTATATATATATATATATATACTATAGTATATGACGTAATACTATTACATAACTAACCGCCACGGAACCTGCGCTGATCAATGCTAAAGATGTACTATAGCCCAGTAACCAAACCCATGCCACCAGCAGTCCTTCCTGATGGGAGAGAAGGATATCGGTAAACGAAGGTCGATATAGTAAAATACTACTATAACACAACTACACACATATATGTATATATATATATATATATATATATATATATATATATATAAAGTCTACATTTAATATTCAATGTATAAAAGTTCGCATAAAAAGTAAATTCTACATGTAACGTAAAATCGTTATTAGAAATTGGAACTAAATTCATTGTAAATAAGAAATATATTCTATATTTAATAATGGTAAGAGGACTAATTCTAGTATAGAATACGCTGACTATTGACATTGAACATTGGCATAAATCTGTTAATCTCCTTATATTGAATGTATACACATATATCGAGGGTATACCCTGAAAAAAACGTTCATTATTACTAGCGGGGTAACACCTTCGCTAGTTATTAGAGATATTCGAATATACATTTTATACATTATTAAATTATTGTTTTAATCGAATCTGTTAAAATGTGTTCTTTATATTTTTTATAAATTTATTATTCGAACATTCGATTAAATATGTTCAAAATAAATAATAACAATAATAATAATGATATATATATATAATATATTATATATATATGTATATAAATATGGTTTCTATGGATCAGTGGGACAACCAAAATATAGTAAGTCCTGGCCAGAGGTCACGGGTTCGATTCAGGCGTTCTTGTTTTTCTCTTGTGTTTATCAAGAACTTAATAAACGTTAAATAAAAACACAAGAACAAATGTTACTATTTGTATTGTATTTTCCGGGGCCCATCACATTTATTTATAACATGTATAAGTCTATGAATATTTAAGGGATACATTTATATCCGATATTTGTATCGTATACAATATAAGATGTAAACGATCTAATACAAGATGTGCACGAAAGATATGGCTGGAGAAAACGTGTTGATGATGCCTCTTCGATTGATTTCCCCTACGATTTACGAGTCACGGGATAACAAGTAACAAGTAAGTATACAATATATACTCATATATATATATATATATGAGATTTCAATACATAACTATTATCATTATATATATATATATATATATATATATATATATATATATATATCAATGTGTACCTTATTCAAGAAATGCGAGACTTTGTGCCACTTCAGTTGGCCTATCAGGTAGATGGTTTGGTGAAGCATAATACCCACTACACCTATCACTACCCCTATCAGACCCATCATAAGCCACCGATCCCAGTCCAGTCTGTTAACAAGGTTAAGGAAGTTAGTTCGCATGTGTCACGATGTATATACGTGCACTATATATATACGTATATACTTATACATACAGGTATTCAAACAGGCAACAACGCAGCTTTATTAATATTAGAATATAAGTAATTAGTACGCGTATACACTATAGTGTACTTAGTGTAATTACCGCATGTGTGGATTACGGTTGCAATAACCCGGAACATACTTAGCGATAAGAGATTGCAACCTATTGTAAAACATACATGTGACGTGGTGACGATTCGGATGTAAATATAACATGTACATGTATAATATACATTATTTATTGTACACTATATACCAATAATAACATTGAATACGTACTATATTATACTATATATACAGAGTACTATACTTTTATATATTGTTATTAGTATTGTTATTTTTATTTGGTGGAGTCCTTTCATCCCATCCAGTAACTTAGATGAAGTTTTCACTTATAACCTTATGCATATGAGAGCAATGTATATAATGTCCCTTCGAAGCCGATATCATGTTAATTAATAAAGGCATCCATGGTTTTAACGAGAGCCGATCAATGATCGGCGATCATTGATGTATACACAATTATATAAGGTCACTTCTACATTATATTTTAGGGCCTATTTTAATGGTATGGACGCCGTCAATTGGACGGTGCTTGAACCCGTGTCCTACTGCTTGTGTGTCGTACGGCGTACGACGTACGCCTTAGCCAACCGAGCCACATAGGAAGTTTATATATATATATATATATATATATATATACGAATATATATAATATTTAATATCAATGTACGTAATTATATAAATAATATATGATTATATCATAATATTAATTTAATTTAATTTATTATATTATCGTTACATTTATTTTCTTTTTATTTAAACTTTCAAATGTATGAATTCTATGTAAATGTACATAAATTAAAGTGTAATTAAATATTATTTATTATATTTAATAATTTTAAGTTACGAGGCAAAACCACGACAATATTGACATGTATGTTATGAGGGTATCCCACTACCAATATTTCCTGAAATAATGTCCGGAAATGTTTACTAGAAAGTGATTTTCTAGAAAGTTTTAGTGTGATACCCCCTTTAAAGTTACTATATTTCCGGTAAGTTGACGAAAAGTAAGGAGGTATCCCACTACAATTATAGTTAACTTGCTAGAAAATCAGTTTCTAGTAAACATTTCCATACATTATATACATAAATACTGATAGTGGGATACCCCCTTTACAGATAAAGTTAATAGAGAAAAATTATATTTTAGATTTAACCGACATATATATCATATGCTATAGTATATGATGCCATACGATGTAAATACATATAGGAACGGGTGGTGATACACACGTCAATAATACCATTTATATTTACCGCCAACTTTATTTACCGCCACCCAGTAAACTAAGGTATTAATGTAACGTTCTTGACACCTATAATGTCACGAGTTGAACATTATTCATTGTAAAAATGCACTTAATTCATAATTAACACATGGTTTTAGAATACTTTAAGAATATACAATACATTTATGATATATTTATAAATTAAGAAATAGAGCCTTTTAAAAATGAAAAGTATTTAACCCGTGACAAACTATGGTGTTAAGACCGCACGTATCAGCACCATAATTTGCAGGGTATAGATAAGCGGGAAGCTGGAAACACCGAGTCAGTATTATATACGGTATCGTGATGATATACGTCATATGCGGAAGTCTAGAAGAGGAGGAGGAAGATGGCGAGGAGGAGGACCGGATGTTTACTTTAGCGGTGTTTGATTGCACAGGTGCTAGCCACGGCGGATGAGGGGAGGGGGAGAGGGGAGGATGATCTAGCAACACGTTATACGCCCACGTCTAAATAAATATCCCGAGTATTTATGTTTGTCCATCCGTTACCACCATGAATCTCACACCGCACACCGCACACAGTGCAATACCGTATACTATAGTACAGCTCACAATGCGCACTATAGTACACACTTCGTGCGATATATATATATATATATATATATATATATATATATTATTTGATATGGTATAGTTAATATTATATTACCATATTAGCATATAACACACACATTTCTATATATTTCTATATATATATATATTTATTTTAGTGGATTCCTTTCTTCCCATCTATGAACTTAGATGAAGTATTTAAAAAAGTGGCCGTAATTTAGTTTCTCGCGTTAATAACTCCATGTACTAAAAGTGCCAATATCTCGCGTACACAAGTATATATGATAATTTCTAATTATTATTTTAATATCTATTTTATTTATCCTGACGGGGTTTTGTCCTGCGTGTCGTACTGCTTGTGTGTAATACTTCACTGATGCCTTCTGATATAACCGTACAGTAAATTCGCATATTGTATACATTCACACACACACACACACATATATATATATATATATATATATATATATATATATATATATATATAGGTGACATAATACATATCAAACATATACAATAATACAATGAATTAACCTAACACCTTGTTATGACACCAACGTAATGATAATATTGCGCAGTGTATTAATTGTTAGACATCACTAAATATCCCTAAAGTTAATAGCTATATAAACCAATATATATATATATATATATATATATAACTAAGCTCACGTATATGTGCCAACTATATATATATATATGTCCCTAAGATACTTGTACCTAAGATATATGTACCTACGATATATGTACCTAAGATATATGTATATATAAATATTTACATAAGGTATATGTCCCTAAGTTACATGTACCTAAGCTATATGTACCTAAAGTATATGTCCCTAAGTTATATGTACCTAAAGTATATGTCCCTAAGTTACATGAACCTAAGATATATGTACCTAATGTATATGTACCTAAGGAATATGTACCTAAGCACAAAGCTACATTACCATACCCCGAACAGTAACTACAATGCAATAACCCATACTATACTGTCATTGTTGCGTTCGGACTATAACCATAGTTAGCATAGTAAATAAAGTATGGCGAAACCGCATGTAAACGCATAGGTTATTCATATTTCCATTATATGGTAGGGTGGGTAGGGTAGGGTAGGGTATGGTAATGTAGGGTAGGTTTGGGTAGGGTAGGGTATGGTATACTCTATAGGGGTATACCCTATAGGGTAGGATATGGTAAAGTATACCCTATTGGAGTTAATGTACACCTATAGTAACATACCATTCTAAAGATAGATACAAACGTATTATAAATTTCAGAAAATTAATGTTTCAAATATATATTATGATACTTTTATTTTGAGGAAATATAGATGTATATATATAAAATACACGTATAGTACACACATAATACACATATAATACACATATGCAGATACTAATTATATTTAGTAGATATATTAAATACATATATATATATTTTATATTTAAAATAAATCTAAAATTTGTATTACAATCATAAAACAATATAATATATGACAAAGTTGTTGTTGTTTTACATATAAATATCATACAAATATTGAATCCTCATATATATATATATATTGGTGTATATATATACCCCTAGAGTATATCTACTATTTTATAACATTATAAATCAATTCATATCTCTGATACATAATTAATATAAACAAGTTAATTCATCGGCACACGTAGTGATGCAATTTGTATCGTAAAGTTAATTACACGTAATATGTATGTATATGTGTGTATGTATACATATGTGTGTGTACGTATGCGCGTTTGTGTTTGTATTTATGAATACACGAAGTACCTTAGATATAAAGAAAGTGTATAATACATTGACACATATTGCATGTACAATATAGATACACTTTCTTGATATATTTACAAAATGGCATTTTTGATTAGTCATATTATATAGGATAATTAAATTAATAGGATTTTCATCAATATGGAATGATTTGATTTCTCTCTATATCTATGAATTTAGATTATTCATGTAAATTATATAGTATAATATATTCTATTCATATACATTTAAATACAAAATATCGAATAATTCTGATGGATATTGATGTGTTAACAATTACAATTGTATTATATATATATATATATAACTATTATTTGAATTACATATATTACATTTAACTAGATAATAATTATTATATAAGAATAAATAAAATACTTATTTAAAATTGACATTAATAGGATTCGACGGCAGCGCCTATAGGCTATATATCGCAAATATATACATTCAATATCTTATTAACTTCCCTCCCACATATATGTATGCTATTTACATACGGTAATGTGAGTGTGTCGCATAGTGTGCGAATGGTAGTGAGGGATTCCGATATATAGAAGTGTATACCGACCTGGCTGGCTGTCGTAGGAGCCAATCTCTGTACACCGGGGAATGGCTGGGAAGGTAGTCGAAACTGTCGTGGGAGAACAGGATTTCCCTTTCTTTGTCGGTGTATCTGTGGTTCGTGTAGACGCTTTCGAAGCCCCTGCCCTGTATTGCGTAAGAGTGGATTGTTAGTGTAACGTAATCAGGTACAGAAAGGTGACGTAATGGAATCGAGTATAATTAATGGATAATATGCGCGAAAGATATTCCTATATTAATTAGGCGTATTTAATAACAGCATATTATCCATTAACTATACTCGATACCATAATATATCAATATTCGCGAGGCGCGTATACGAATTTAGAGTATTATTGCTAAGTTATCCACAGGCTACATTCTATAGTCATTGCGACTTATCGCTAGATATCGCGTAATCTCGACACTCGGCAGAAATTAGCGGTAATCGTCTGTCGCGATACTGATATTTAGCACCGCGTGGATATAATTAGAATGCACGTCGACACTGGTAGCTCCACCTATACGAGGTCACGTATACTTACTGACTATAGTCACGTGTTCATTTAATTACATTACGTACATAAACAACGAGCGTGATGGAGTGCGCTCACACTAGCCTGCGGTGTTATGTAATACTTCCGGACATTGTGTGAGAAAGCGGGAGAGTGGGAGATATAGCGGTATAGAGTGGTAGATAGTGGCAGAGAGAGGGAAGATCAGAAGAGCGGGAAAGCGGAGGAGGGGGAGGAGGTGGAGGAGGAGGAGGAGCTCCGCGAATAACGTATTCAGATCATACACGTTATGTCGTATCGATTTAAAGTCGGGAGTGTCGAGAGTGTCCTCTAATGTGTGCGAGTGCGCGCTAATTCGTGCAAGTGTGCGATGGTGCGGTGTGTGGTTAAAGGCATATAAGCGTGAATAAGTGCGAATATATAATATACATGTAATGAAGTTTAATCCGAGTTATATAAAATCTATGTTTGGATATATATATATATATATATATACATATATACATATATATATATACAAAATATATATATATATATATATATATATATATATATATATATATATATACAGTATTGTAAGTTGTGTTTTTTATTAACATACAGTACATACATTCTGTATCGATATCGGAACCTCGATAAGTCTGACATTTGTATCGGGGTATTCCCAAAACAATATGACTTATAAAGATATCATTATTTCTATTTATATCTTTGTCGTTAGTAAGTCTATTTACGTAGGACATATGTTTTACTACCATATATGGAATTATTAGTGCATATTGATACGTTAAATAATGTACCTTGATACTAAATTCTCCTAAGTAGGTACCGTATACGGTATATATAGGTTATAAACACACTCGTATATCCATTCTCGGTAAGTTACTTCGTGTTCGTATATAGCCATGTTAATGTGGGAGTATTATATAGTACACTATTGTTATTATTTTGATTTGTAGGTGGAGTCCTTCAGCCCATGGAACCTAAATTAAGTATTAACTTATATCATAAGGATCTAACATTCCTTCGAAGCTGCTCCCATGGCATGACATAAATGAATGAATCCATGTTTTTAACGTGTCGATAATTTATATACAATTATTTAAGACCACTTCGAAATATTATTCGATTGACATATTTGAGAGATATTTTATTGGTCCGGACACTGCCCGTAGGAAATGTTTTACAAGAATCTAAACTACATGCATCATTAACGCCTCAGCCAGTTAATCTACTCAGGTAGTGTTAATACTAACATACACATATATTTGAATGTTACATAATAAAACATATACATATTACGTAATACAATGCAAAAACCACGTGACACATGCTAGCTCCAGATATATATATATATATATATATATATATATATATGAACAGTACTAATTCTCATATTACAATGTCAATCATGAGCTACTCAAATTTGTCACGTTTACAATGTAGAATTTGTAGGATGTCATTATACTAGTGTACTTATTTAAGTACAGTTAACTGTATATAATATAATTATATTTTGAATTTCATTTTATGCAAACATCTAATATATATATATTTATATATATATATATATATATATATATATATATATATATATATATATATATATATATATATATATATAGATTTAGTATTATTTAAACATAAAACAAATAGTTTATTAAAAATACATAATATTTTTGATATGTCCGATTGCCAATATGTCAGAAACATTTACTTGATCACCGCGAATATGATATACTGAGATTTGACTGTATATATATATATATATATATATATATATATATATATATATATATATATATATATATATATATCCAAATACTTTAATAAATAATAATATTAAAATTAATGAAAGGTACAATGTAATGCATTTAATGAATATTTTGTAAGCATTGTAAGTAAAATAAAAATTCAATTAATAATATAAATAAAAATGATTTTAAACAATCTAATAATTTGTATAGTTTTAGTTTTTACCAATTGAAATGATGAAATAATTAAAGTGACAAAGGATATTAAATCAAAAATATCATTAGATACAAATAATGATGAAATATGTCATGATCATAGGTTACATGACCTTAATAAAATATATTATTCAATATATTTTAACAATTAAAAAAGATATTTAATTTAATTATCCAAACAAATACAATTCCTGACAATATGAAAATTGTAATTATCAAACCTTTATATAAAACTAATGAAAACACCTAATATTCAATTTCTCTACTACCACAAATATCGAAAAATTGTCGAAAAAAGTATTTGTTAATAGAATATCTAAATATATATAAGTATAATATTATTAACAAAATTAATATTGTTTTGTTCCCAGATAAAACACAATCATATAATTACTAAATATTCAGCATTTTATTTCACAAAAACTATCTAACAAAAATTGGAATATATAGATTTAGAGGTGATACAAATTTTTCATTAAAAATGATCTCGAAAATAGAAATATTATAACACGAATTGATAATACTATATCATCTAGAAATATTATTAGATACGGAGTGCTACTCGTATCTGTGCTAGGATCTCTAATATTTATTATATTTTTAAATGACATATCCAATATTTTTAATAATGAAAAAGTAAATAATATTAATATAAATTTATATGCAGATGCACATATAACTATATTTTCTGTAAAGTATACATTATTAATATACTATTTATAATATTACATGGATAAATTAAAAAAAGATTTAATATAAATAAATTTAAGCTAAATATTGTAAAAATAAAAATATTACCATATATAAATTCTTCGCTATTAAAAGATAATATAGAAAATATAAAAATTGAAATATTTAATAATCATAAATTTATTGAGATTCATAAATTACATACGCAATCAATAAAAACGCATTAATTATAATTATATCAAAAATAATAATTTATCAAAAATTATATATAACATAAAAAAAATATATTTTTTAAATACAACAAGTTATTTTCTTATATAATTCGTTCTTTTTATTTAATTTATCATATGGGATATACTTCATATAGTTATTTACTTATAAATAAAATATAAAAAAAATAATTATGTTACAGAAAAAGTTATAAGAATTATTAATACACAAATAATAGATAAATATTACTATTAATATAGTATAATAAATACTAGTCCTTTTTAAAAAAATACTAATATTAAACAATTTGATATATATATAATTATATATAGAAACACATTATTAATCTATAATTTCTTAAATTATAAATTAGATTATAAACTTATTTTAAGTTAAATAAACTAAAAAATAAATTTCTCCTGCGACTTATAAATAAAATACATTAAAAGGACCATAGTTATATAATGAATTAATGTTAAATACTATTTTACACAACAATAATATAAATAATGTACAATGTACATGCTATAAAAAAAACATAAAAATCTATATGTTTAATTAAATATTATTGTGTTATATTTTTATTAATTTTAATATATGTTTTTCATCTTGTTTCGTTTTGTTTTTAAAACATTTTTTTTTAATTATTATAAGTATTATTATTAGTCATATCTATAATTTGACAGGAATGTAGCGTCATTTCTGGTATTATTATATATGATTGATTTTGTTATTAGTTTTAATTTAAAACATACTTTTTGATATTTTTTATTTTACAACTATTAATAATAATTTATTATTTTTATTAAAAAAATATATCTATATTACAATTTTATAAAGTTAAATATTTTTAATAATATATATTTTAATAAATTTTAATATTCTACGATTATATTTATATATAATTATTTTATTAACTTATTTTATAATTAATGATTTTAATTTATATATTAATGAACAGTATTTTATTATTTTTTAATTTATATCTTCTATTATATTGTTTCATTTACTAATTATATTACAGCCAATACTAATACATAAATCATTATTATTATATTATTACTTTTATTAATATTGTAATCTGTACATGAACATATTGAAGGTATCGATCAAATAAAGCCTATATGCTCTCACTGATCCCCCATAGACGTACAATAAGTCGTATGTTGTATATCTATAAACTTAATTCATTCATTATATATATATATATATATATATTTTAATTTGATAATATAATTATAATTTTTACATTTGAAATAATATAATTCCCAATATTCCCTACATTATCAGAATAGAATCTCGATAACGCACATGTGAACGCACGCATGTGTGCAT
The DNA here is from genome assembly GCA_964019155.1 of Osedax fenrisi. Lineage (NCBI taxonomy): Eukaryota > Metazoa > Annelida > Polychaeta > Sabellida > Siboglinidae > Osedax > Osedax fenrisi. Next base: position 70,922,976 of record OZ025240.1, on the reverse strand, counting down.
GCTCTAATATGGGTATGTGTACGATATATCGTAGTGGTGTGTGTATGGTCTCGGTAATGTACTAATCGCCGACCTATTGACCCCATACTAAGGATGTAAACATCAACATCATTATATAGTCTCACTATATTTTCAAATAGTATCAGATTCGCTTCGGTAGTTACGAATAAAAAGGTCTTAGATCGGGTAAAATATGAAAAAGTAACAGACCGTATCATTAAATTCGCTAACTCGAGGGATCTCTATTGCAATGAGTCATCGTGACTCACGTGATGACGATGAGTCACGTGGTCCGATGAGCTAATCGAGGAATATGGGCAGACGATTATTTAATTAGCGACCCCGTCTCCAGATATCCGAGAGCTACGATAGCTATGTTGTCCGAGGCTATCGATGTTGTATCTATACCACTAATATACGTATGTGTGTGTGTGCGCGTGTGTATGCGTGTGTTATTTATGTTTTGATTACGTCGATTATCTACGAAATGGTAATATTATGATGAGATTTGATGAGATTTGATGAGATTGAGCGATATAGAATGCATCCTCAGCCTAATATATAAAGTCTATCGCCTATATTGCACGGTACTTCAATCTATGTATTATATGTTGCTGTTATATATTAGCCTCATAACGATAGTTACTAATTAATAAATGTTGATATAAGTAGATTTTATTATAATAGAATATTATAATACAACATATATAGGTGTTGTACTAATAGATAAATGAGTTAGAAAATATTTTAAACTTAATAATTTGTTACAACAAATTACCATATACTAAATATATTATAAATATAAAATTATTACTTTTCATTATCGCTAATCAGTAATTTTATAAAATTAAAGACCACTTTAATAATGTCATTACTCACTTCACTTATGACATCACCCAGTTAATCTATATATCATGGAGAGCATAATATCGTTATAACTTATCAGAGGTGTTGATTAAATATATTTAATTTGTTAAATAATAATTAATTAATGTTGTTTTTATAAATATTATATAAATATATAATATATATATATATATATATATACAGTCAACTCTCAGTAAGTCGGACTACTGATAAGTCGGACTATAGATAAGTAGGACACATTTAGTTGGTTTGGTTGGATTTGTATCTAGTTATATGTTAAATTAATCGGATAAGTCGGATAAGTTGGATTGGATAAGTCGGACTTTTCTATAAGTCAGACACATATTATAGTCATTTTTATGATTTTTATACTGGATAAGTCGGACTTTTATAAATTGTAATAAATGTTTACTTTAAATAATGAATATTATAATTTTAGTAAGTAATATTATTTAATACAACATTTTATGTTGTTGATTGTCACATAATTCCATATTTCGGTAATCATTTAACTCGCGCTGCGCATTTTATGTCTTATTTGCATGATATTATTAATCTCGGATAAGTCGCACATCTCGCTAAGTCGGACACTTTTCCCGGTCCCTTGCGAGTCCGACTTATCGGGAGTTGACTGTATATATATATATAAATATATTATTTCAATTGATCTATCTCTAGATTAAACCATCTATAGTTTATTGACCTATTTATATATTTATAGATAAATATATAAAGTTAATCATTGCGTGTATTGTTAGGATTCATTGTATGTATTAGATTATAATCATATATAATTCAGTAATTATATATTAAATATAAGTCATTAATGATCGCACAACGTAGTACACAGCTAATCGATCTATTACGTAATAGGCTATCGATTACGTGTCCGAGCAGTTATCAGCGCCCCCTACATACGATTATAAGTGTTATAACATCATTAAAGAAGCTGGAGGTATCCGTGCTAATATGTTCATCGATATTATCGATTATAATCTTTGTAGGCCATGTCCTATGCGTGTCCTCGCTAATCATCGAGTTTGATTTCAAAACGATGCTCGAATTGCGCGAATAAATTATAAATATTCGACGCGTAAATTAATATACAATTAACATCATTACCTAATATATCATACGTTTATATGTCTAATACGTTCAGTATGATATATATATATTATTTATATTATATGTGTGTACATATATTTACGAAATATTTATTAATAATAATTTAAGATCGAATATATAATCAAATAAATATGGATATATGGCTTTTTCGCAATTCGCGAAATACCATATACCCGCCGAGATAAATCTATTATCATAATAAAGCCAAGGCCATGTCCTTAATAAAGCCAAGGACGCCGTCATCTCGATCACGTGAACACTACTCTACGATGGTCGGTAGCAACATCTAGCGAGATAAACACGCAAACACTCACACACACGTGACCCAGTCACCGATCTGACCTGTAAGGCGTTGATGTTGACCACCACTTCAAGTCAAGCGTTATTATAAGCCGACGACATCAACGTGTACACAGCGATTTTATTGTTATGTCAGCATATTTATAGATTACGTAATATTATAATATATATTATGGACATATATATATTGCATATTAATACAAATAATCGTTTACCATTATCACGATTTTTATTTAATAGTTAAATATATATATATATACAGTCAAAGCTCGATAACTCAACATTGACGGGACGGAGTTTTCATGTTGAGTTAGCGAGTATGTTGAGTTATCGGATGTATAAATTAATGACTTAATTAATGTTTTGTTCACATAAATGCATTCAAAATAGTACTCGTATGATAATATAATAATTGTAATTGTATTTTTACGTTTATATATTTATATCCATATATTATTAAATAAAACCATGTTGAATAATGTATGTTGAATTATATTTGTTGAGCAATGTAGTTTTATTACATGTAAAAGATACGAATCCAACAACATATGTTTGTGATATTTTGATTTTTCATAAATGTTGAGTTATCGGATGTATATTTACATGTAATGTATAGGCTAGGATTATAAAAACGATGTTGAGTTATATGTATGTTGAGTTATATTTGTTGAGTAATAGGGTTTTTGTTAACATGTAAAAGATACGAATCCAACCAAATATTTGTTGGATGTTGAGTTATCGGCAATGTTGAGTTATCGGCAATTTGAGTTACCTAACTTCTACTGTATATATATATATATATATATATATATATATATTATTATATTAAAACTATAATACACATATATGTGAATTTATATAGAAGTTTACTTCTGTATATTAATATATATACAATTAATATATACAACGCAAACGTCATATATGAATACATATTTTCATACACCATATTTTTAATGTAAATGTAACTATAAAATACATTTATTTTATAAATAAATATTTAATAAATAAATTAATATTATATTAATATTAGTATTACATGTTATTATTAATATAATAAATATCGCATAATGTAATATTAATTTTAATATAATTAATTTAATACATAATATCGAAAACAATATTTAATATAAAATTTAACTTATTATATTATTATCATTTTTGTAAATAATAATAATAATATATATTAGAATAATTGAATTTGTTTCTGTTAATTTACTATTATATTTATATTTCTCTTCCTAAAAGTATTCAAAGTAATATATTACATGTTCTGTTGTTGTCGCCCATATCAATAATACTATTGTAATATTACATGATGATATCATCGTGAACCTGAGAGGCTAGAGACTTGATCAGGAGAACTAGATATGATCGTACGTCGTACAAGCTATAGCTATATATAGTAAAACCACGGAATCGAGATGAATGGAAAAAGTTGTGTTAAGGAAGAAGAAATGTGCTCCCCCTACGATGTTCGACGTCACGGGACTAAGTAAGTATGTAAGTAATAAAAGTATAAATTAGCGTGAGTTTGAGATATAGATAGTCTGATATATAGATAGTCTGATATATCGAGACTTAATTATATGTGTAATACACATCGTGTATGTACCCAACTTACTATTATATAATATATGATGTAACATTGTGCTATACTGCGAGGTATAAGTACATAATCACAGTGAGATATGTACACAATCACGGATATATATATATTACGCAATATGTATAATCTATAAATAGATTGTATGCGTTACGTTGCGCAGATGCATACACATATACAGCTCTGTCACGTAATAATACTAGTTCATCGATTGAAGTGTAACATTCGAACACAACACGGTATTACATCAAGGAATCGCTATCACTATACAAGACAATACTACCATTATGCTGTTACGTGGTGTGATATATATTGTATGTCAGTTAAAAGAGTGGATATATATGTATATATATATATATATATATATATATAGATATAGAATATATCCAATAATTACATTGGTCTTGGGTAATGGCATATATTAAATATTAGTTAATATTCAATTTCAATTATCAGATATGATCATTGATCATAATAATAATCTAGAATTACATCATACAAATATTCGTTACGTAATAATCCGTTAAATAACCGTTCCTCTTGAATATAGTGTTGCCGTGTTTTCGATGCCATTCATTATTAAATAGTTCTTTCTATATTTCTATTAAATGTATACTGAAAACCAAAACTTATATTCAATATATAAAGTAGACGATTATTCTATTATAGTTTACATTTGAAATCAAAATCTTAAATGGATAATTAAATAAAAGTAATTCAAAGACAAATTCGTAAACAAATACTATATTAATATCATTACTGAAATATACAATAAAAAAATGTAACTATAGTTACATTTTTCCTATAGGATTGTAGAGTTATTAACCATATGGGGCATATGTAACAGCATAGTAAATGTAATACATAAGTATATTATAGGAGTATAATATAATATATACTATATGTAACATGCCATCTTTTTAACAGGTCATTAACAATTGTGTATACGAACGAATTTCTATATATTGTATAACCTACCAATTAAATACAAATTATTAACTAATTATTTCACTTACTACTCTCCGATTAAAATTTGTCAATTATCTAATACAAAAATAGGTACACAATTAAGAAGAATTAAATAAAGTTAAAGTAGAAATTTAAATTGAATATTTCGATGTCATTTACAAAATAATGTATTTTATTTCTATTTTTAATTATTTTTACACTATATTTTATTTCTATTTTCGATCATTTTTCGTTTATTTTTAAGATAACTGTAAAACGTTTTAATTTCATTAATTTAGTAATTTCGTATTATTCTTTGTTTATTTCTATAACGTATGTTATCGTTAGCAAATATTTATAATTTATACTTTCGATAAGATATGTATTAAGACTATGTATTTTCTTAAATAAAATATCAATAAATCAATACAAAAACGCATTAATTAATTATAGAAATATTAAAAATTGAATATTTATGCTCTTTCTAGTGATATTTTCAATTCACTTTCAAATTTTAATCTAAATATAGATCACTTCAATAGTTAAATTCTAAATTTATTAGATATCTATTCACTTATTATGAGTATTTTAATTACAATAAATAATAATTGTCAATGGTTTAAATTTACTATGAATTGCATTATATAAAAAGACATTTACGGAAACTTGAAACTTTATATACAATTAATACTTCTAATGAAAAATATGCTACATTTGCTAATTATAAATATGGAAAGAATAATTTCCAAGTAATTAATTAATCTAAATGAAAATTCATTATTTTGCTTAGGAAAAGTAAATATATAAAATTTCATAGTTCTGAAACACTTTTTCTCTCTATTATTGATGATTTTATTAATAACTTGATAATAATTATAATATATAGCCTATTTTATCAGATATTTCTGCAGAGTTTGATACTATTGACAATAAACTTTTAATGATATGTCTATAAGATATTTCTATTGTAGGTATTCCTCTAACTTGGATTAAATATTACTTAACTAAGAGAACATTTTCTATACAAATTGATAACCATTTTTCATCTACTTGTAAAATGTATAAAATGCCTCAATGATCTGTGTTAGACCCACTGCTATTTTCATTAATATCTTGCATCTTACAAATATTTTAATACAAATTTGAATTATATGTGTTATTCATAATAAAGAATTATTAATAAATTAAGTGAATATATATATATATATATATATATATATATATATATATATATATATATATATTTATATATATTTATATATAGACACATTTACACACACATATATAATCTAGAATATATTGAAAAATCGTTATTGTATTGCGAAAAGTAATATATTATTAAAAAACATCACATCGTAATTGTATATATATCACGAAATCGATTATGTAATATTTGTTATTATAATTCGTTATTTATTTCATTTAGGACAATACATCTTATAGCAGAAATATACTGGTATACGGTATACTATATATATATAATATATATATATATATATATATATATATATATATATTATATATATATTATATAGAATATATTCTATAGCTACAGCTTGTATAAATTAATATATATATATATACTAGTGCTGTAAATGAACTCGAACAGTTCGAACAAGTTTCGAACAGTATCGAACTTTTGATACTTCGAACTTTGAAAAAGATTTCGATTTCGAACTTTACAAATTTCGAACTTTTGAACTTCGAACTTCGAACTTTGAATTCAAGTATCGAACTTTAGTATTTCGAACTTTTGATGCAATTATCGAACTTGCGATCATATGTTTTATAATATAATCAATTTTAATATGTAAACTTAATTGTTATTTAACAATAAATTATAAATGATTGTATAAATAAATCATAGAATATATTTGAATTACGGGCCACTTTTATGTTATCAAATAACTTTTATATTTATGATGAGAAATTAATGAAATTTTAATACGATTTAGATATTATAAACGTCAATAACATTACAATTTCAATTTTTGTAAATATGTTACTTATTGTCGAAAATGTGCCCGGCCCGTATTGCAAACAATGTTTGTAATACGGGCCAGGTTATTTTAATAGGGGCCGGGTAAAATGTTACCAAATGTTAACATCCAATAGATTACGAAACTAGTTATCATTTTTCAACCAATCAAATGAATTGTTATTTTTATGATACACGGTCGACGACCGTCGGTCGTCTATGAGGCCTATGTAAATTGTAAAATATCACTCTACCAATAAAATAGGAATATAGTATTTGTTTATTTCATAAATATTAAAATATATACGTTATATATTTATGATCATAAATTTTGTTTTAATAAAAATTAACAAAAATACAATATGACGTCTATTATTAATTCAATAAGATTTCCAGTGATACAAAATATTTTTTTTAAATGTTTAAAATAATTTCAAAATTTTTATTTTTAAATTTAAAACTATTAATGTTTAAAATTTTTCAAGAAAATGTTAAAAAATATATCAAAACATTTTTTATAAATATTTAAAAAATATTAAATTTTTTTTTTAAATATTTCAAAATAATTTTTAAAATATTTCAAATGGGCAAAATTTAAATCACTAATTAAGAATCTCAATTTTTTTTGATCCCATAACGTAATAGTCTTGATTCGTTTATATAGTATAAGTCCTTGTTAGGCTTCATCTACACGGCCCTATCAAAATGCTTGGCGTAATTTATATACAATTATCTATACTTACAAAATTTTGTTCGAAAAAGTATCGATACTTCAAAAAAAATTTTTGAACAAATATCGATACTTCAAAACATTTTTTCGAACAGTATCGATACTTCAACATTTATGTTCGAACATGTATCGATACTTCAAAAAGTAAGTTCGAACAAGTATCGATACTTCAAAAAGTAAGTTCGAACAAGTATCGATACTTCAAAAAGTGAGTTCATTTACAGCACTAATATATACTAAGTTGGCTTAGCCAATAGCTTATAAGGCGTCAGACACACAAGCAGTAGGAAGCGGGTTCGAGCCTCGTCCGGACCATTAATTCATTTTATAAAATGGTTCTTAAAATATTATTTAGAAGTGATATTATATAATTGTGTATACATAAATGATCGACACTCATTAAAACCATGGATGCTTTAACATGAGAGCGGCTACGAAGGGACATTAGTGACATACATATTTATAAGTGAAAATGTCATCTAATTTCCTGGATGGGATGAAAGGACTCCACCAATATAACATTAACAATAATAATATATAAATATAAATATATATATATATATATTATAATTATATAACTATAACATATAATTATTTATACATAGTTATATTATTGAATATAATATCTATTTGTGTGTTTATCATATTTGTGCATTACGGAATGTATTAATTCTGTAAATTTTTCTTGTAAAAATGTGTATTCATTAATAATTAAATGAATAATATATATATATATATATAATCATATACATATAAGCATTTATTTAAATATAAATAAAAATATGTATGTGATATTATATTATGTAGTATACTACATTATAATCCTAAACTATGTGTACAAAGTTCTAAAGCATGCATTATCCATGCAATAGTGCAGATCGGACATTTCCTATTTTATTAATACCAAATATATTATATATATATATATATATATACACATATGTGTGTGTATATTTACTATAACCACTGTAACCTTAAGTGATCGCCTCCTCTAGTTATCATAACTAGGTGAATCTAAATGTGCACATGGGTATATATATATATTTATATATATATATATATATATATATATATATATATATGTATATACACATTAATATCGGATATAAATAATGCTTGATTTATACTATTACCTCATAACGCGGCACGCGCTCGCGAGATAAACAAATATTACGTAACATCACGTAACCAGCAACTCTGTCGGGTCAACGGTCGAAGCAGGGAGGAGGAGGAGATATTACGTAAGAGGGGGGGATTGTGGTTATGCGTAATAGAACGTTACACTAGCAGAAACGGGCGGCCGGATTAACTGTCCTACAGGCGCAAGTGTATTACGCGTAATTAACTCTTTCTATCTCGATCTCGTACATGAGCCCACATACACACACACATGCGTACACACACACGTACATGCATACATACATGCGTACGTGCACATACGTCCAGTAGAGTACGTTTGCACTATACTGAGGGAGCTGGCCATACCGATTATCGTCAAACAGAGCCTATAGGCTACATATACAGCTATAGTTAGTGGTCACTACGGGCACTACAGTAGTTGTCCGTAGAATAGATAGGATTCTCGAGGAGATCTCGCGAGATATCTCTCTCTCTCGAGTTATCTCGCCATTTAACGCATAATTATTCTTTGTATCGTTCCCCTCCACTCAAGTTCTTCTATTTCGTTCTATTGTTTTATTTCAACTATGTATCCTATATCATATGCATATATATATTATATATATATATATATATATATATATATATATATATATATATATATATATATATATTATAACATATCTTTAGTTTAGTGATGTCTGGTAATTACTAGATTCTACTGATAAGCGGTAATCAAATTATTAGCCTCTGTAGTATTAAGTTACTATGGTCTATTTTCTAGAACATATACGTATACTGGGATATAGAATATAGAAGTATACTGGATACATAATCAGAAATCATTATAGGAATAGAATATACCCTATACGTTCGTAAATTGATACCTCTCTCTCTATTTCACTGGTTTATAGGCATACGTAATACTATATGTATGTAGGTGTATTGAAAGTTTGTTCATGCTTATTTTAATCATTTTATTGCATACGTGCATATTGTAAGATTAAATAATACCATAATATATATATATATATATATATATATATATATATATATGTATGTTATTATATTGTATTGCTTATAATACTTATAAGATTATAACATCATATCCAGTAAAGATAGAAATTTATGTAAAGCTTAACAATACATCGAACCTATTTACTTATATCATTATATATTTATAAATCATATGAATAATATAATAATACTTACTTTTTAAATTATTAATTAAAAACAACTAACTACTATTGTTGTATTATAATAAATACTACTAGTGAATATAATACGACGAGTCAGTATAATATGTAGTTTTATGATTATACATTATGAAACATAATACAATTCGGATAGAGGTATAACATGAAATATATAATAATGTATAATGAACAATTAAAAGTCAAATAATTTAAAAAGTCCACATTTGATATAGGATGAAAATAAAAAATTGAAGATAATACATACAAGGTGAAAGTTTAAGAACATTCATAATTATAAATAAAGTTAGAAATACATTATGGAAATAACTACACTTTAAATTATAACTATTTTAATATATCAATAAGCACATATTTGCACGTATAATATACGTTAATTATTCCATAGGTTATATAAATACAAATAGTATAAAATCATATATTATTCTAATATAATTAAAATACATGATATAGGATTTTATTTGTAAATGTCTACATTAACAAACTGCCTGTCAGTTGGTTAGGGCGTCAGATACACAGGTACCGCGATGTTGGTTCGAACCGTGTCCGCATCATTAACATAGCTCTTACAATGATATTTAGAAGTGATTTAATATAATATCAAAGATTTTGCGAAGCAAAGATATAACATTCCCTATGCATGCAACGTAATTTAGTTATAGCCCCAACCGCTGCTAGCAGTAGTATCGAAATCACTGAAATAGATTTAGGTTCGGCTCTGTTTGCATACAACAATGTTTTCATTGCTCTATTAAATTACATGCAATATAAATTAGCTTTTACTCACTAAATATATACTTATAGCATTTACAACATACATATCATATTTGTTTGTTATATATTAGTAATGAACACTTAGTTTTCATCATATAAATATTAATTTAAAGCATATTATTTAACATTTTAAAAGTGTATAGTTAAATACGAATTTACATTATAAACAACGCATAGTTCCTAAAAGTAACTCGCTATAGGTGGCACCAGGGTATTTTGTATACAAATTCGAATTACACGATTTCGCGTAAGTGTTATATCTTTCCTTCGGAAAATCTTTGATAATATTATATGAATAAAAGCTCTGTCCTCATTAAAATCATGGATGCCTTAACACGAGAGTGGCTTAGAATGGAAATTTTGGTTATAAGTTAATAAATCATATAAGTTCTGAATTGGATGTAATGATTCCAACAAATTAAAACAATTAAAAACAACTCAAATAAGTTTCCTATAGACATAATTCATATTATGATAACGATTATTGTATTTAATTATATAAAGTGGAACTGTAGTTAAGTTATTTATTAAATATAATCTCTAATATTGTTGTTGAAAAAATGTAATTAAGATTGTATTTAGTATATTATTTATATGTAGTCACTGATATGTTTATATAGGTTATATCGGGTAAAACAATGTCAACTAGAGTTTTACTAATGTAATTTTTTATAATGGGATACATTTTTTATCATTATAAATACAATTTGTAGGAATTTATATTTAAAATAATTGATTCCAATTAATTGAGCCCGCAAACATTATTCCTATAAATATAGTGTAATAAATATAGTATACATATGTAACCCGATATACTATTTTATTATGCATACAGGCAGTATCAATATTAGTATCAATATATATATATATATATATATATATATATACCCTATATGAATGTATATAGGAAATGTATATACATAAATAAAATAGAAGTGAAGTAGTGAGTGAAGTATTACTCTACAACACGGACGACGCTCTCGAGGACGGACTACGAAAGCATACTTAGAACAATTAAGAGATGACACGATATGCACAAATGAGGAACTGCCGATTGCGATGAATGATAGAGAGTAATGGAGGAAACGTGTAATGAACTACCGAGCAAGCACCAACTAGTAAGGTAGGGTATATAAATAAAACTGTATATAAATAAATATTACATTTAAAAAAAAGTCCTTCTGAATTTGAAATTCATAATTGGTTACAATTAGTAGTTTAGCGAGTGGCGACATCTACCGTGAACCGGAAGTGTTGATGTATCACGTGATGGTTTACGATGTCCGCTTATAGATGTGTTACGCGCAATTAATACGTCAGCAATTCCAGGGGGCGGATAGTTGGTGATGGGATCAGTAGTATGTTGGTGGGGGGGATTGTAAATATGATAAATAATGCATCACCACCCGAGCATCGCGATGTAACCGCTCCGTATGGCTCCGTAATGCTCCATAATCGAGTGTTGGGTATGTAGTTAATTGTACGCACTTAACGATGGTATGGTATGATATATATATATATATATATATATATATATATATATATATATACTAATAGTATACTACTAAACTTAGTTATATAAGCATATTAACATATATAGTAATTACCCGAATTATGTAATTAAATTAAAATATACGTGTAGTATATTAATTACAAAACTGCCTGTGTGGTATATAGGTCATTATTATAACTATAGTTATCTAAGGCGCCAGATTAACAAGTAGTAGGGCCAAGTTTCAAGCCCCTACTGGACCTATGAAATAAGTCTTAAAATAATATTCAGAATTGATTTTATATAATTGTGTATACATAAATGATCGGCTCTCGATAAAACCATGGATGAATTAACACGATAGCGGCTTCGAAGGGACATTAGAGTTATTTGGTTATAACTTTAAACTATATATAAGTTCCTGAATGGGTTGAAAGGAGTCCACAAAAATAACAATAAAATTACTATAACAATAATAATATATATATTGAAATTAATATTACTTTCATTTAATATAGAACACATGGATACATCGAATAGAGTATATATATATATATATATATATATATATATATATATATATATACCGCAGTAATACTCGGCGTAAAGTCATGTGTTATATATGCTATATAATATCATTGTTGTTTGTGTTTAAAATAAAAACCAATCATCGCATCAAGTTCAGAGTACACTACAGATATAGTATTTATGCTATTTATAACTTATTTCTTTCATTGTCGAATTACGTATATAACTATATTGCAAGTATATTTATGTATTTTTAAAGTTCATAATCACATATATGCACACACTCATCATCATATATATATATATATATATATATATATATATATATATATACAGTGAAAGCCGCTTACTTCGACAGCCACGTACATCGATAATTCGGCTACATCGACATTTTGAGATATTTTTGTTGGATTTACACATATTTACATGTAAATAAACCGCGTACATCGACAATCCACTTACATCGATAATTCTGCATTATCGACATATTTATAAGGTAATATTTGGAATCCACTTATATCGACAAATTTGATTATAAAACAAATTATTTACAAATTTTAATTTGTATAAAAAGTATTCCCATAGTATTCATTGATATTCCCCTACTACTCAATATCGTCAGTATATCTATAAATAACTTGATATTTAATATCTTACATAATTGGTCAATATTTAGATACGCCTACAAATATGTATTGTGATATAATGTCTTATTTCATTTATTAAATTATTGTAACGATGCCAAAACGTAAATTCATTTCTATCATTGATAAAGTTACTGATATCAATAATATTAAATATTAATATTAAATGGAAAGGAGAGAAAGATTGTGGCAGAGGAACTGGGTGTTGGATTGTCTACTATTGTAGGATGGATGAAAGTTTTTATCATATACAAATATCAAAACATTAACATAAGTAAAAAGTAGGTAACAATGAACTATATAATCCATAGTCATATATTATTATGTCAGTAGTGTATAGTACCCTTAATTACTGGCGTCACTATTACGTACTAACACCTATGACTCATTGTGTATGTATATATTTATATTCAATTTATATCTCAATATAATGTTATCTATTATAAGTAATACTATATATAGTTAAATATATTTTATTATAGTACCATATGGCACGGTAATACTATAAACTATTATATTATATATAAATACATTGCATGGATCAACTATCTTTATCGAGTACAATTCGGTGGTGCATTGCATCACCAGATGCAGGTATATGAGCTTAATTGTAATTAACAATTCTTAAAATAGATTTTGGTCATAAGATAAATAGTATCAAAGGTATTGACGTAACATGCTAACATGTCGCATAACGAATTGTTACGTCATTAGTTTCCATTATATTTTTTTTATTTTTTCTATATCCTATATGTTATATTTAATAAAATAAATGTAAATTTTTACAAAAAAATGAACCAGATTGTGCAATTATATATGATACCAGTGATATTACAAATTATGATGATTCCGATTTACCTAAATTAATATCTATTTATAACAATTATAACAATTCAAATTAATCTGATAACGATTATGTATCAATTTATGTGTTACCGTATGATAATGATATATTATCTATACCGTCGATTATACGATCACTTACACTCACAGAACATAAAGAAGATGTTAATTAGTGTACACATGATCCATTTATTGTAAAACCAACGTCTGTAGTTTTAAATCAGTTACAAGAAATCCAATTGTATATAAATAGTCATACCAATCACGATAACAGTAATATAAATACATGTATATGCACAATACAATCATATATTGATAATATAAAATACAATCCGCCAAACAATCATCGATTACAAAATATTTTTAGTTTATAAATAAACTTTTTAGTAAATACATATTTATTATTTAATAAACATGTAATTAAATTAAATAATTAATGTAATTTAATTAAACATTTTTTGTTATTATATTATATGTATATATTAATATATGTATATTATTACATACAATTAATTATAAATAAACTAATGCGTTTTACATCATTAGGGCTACGCCTTTATCGCTCATATCGACAATCCGCATATATCGACATTTTTTGAGCTTACACAACCATGTCGATGTAAGCGGCTTTCACTGTATATATATATATATATATATATATATATATATATATATATATATACATATATATGCTTTCAGGATTTTTAAGGGAGGATGGAACTTTCGTTTTAATTTTAAATCAACAATTATTTACAATAGAATTAAAATATAATTTATTATCTTTAAAAATCATCCAAAAGTAACCATAATTGCCTTATTTATGAATTATAAACATATAATACACATTACTATGTAATACTAATTAGATGAAATAATGTAAAAGCTTATACCTAGTAATTTTTTTTTACACAATATATGATATTCAGAAGATTCCGTAGAAGATCGTTTGTGAAATCTTATAAATTGTCCGAGTTTTTTAAATAACATACTGATAATGTTAAATAGAAACTTTTTTAAATATAAATATATTGCTTTGTATACACTTATAATAAAAACCAAATCTGTTTTCATTATAAATTGTTGTTCAAATTCATTGTTCATCATAGATTACGTGTGGAACTATAGTATAACATGTGTAAACTACCTATATGTAGTTTAGTACTTTATAAAGTATAACTTAAATAGTAAACAAAAGTAGTCATTTTGACGTTGTCTCAGTAATTCGGATATTTTTAGAATACGAATTTTCCCAGAATTTTACAAGTAAACGCTATAAACCATTCCAGTAGTTAGTGTATACGATTACGCAAATGTGAGTCATCACTGGTGACCATTATCACTACGATGAGTAATTAGTAGACCGATGTACACCGATACAGATTACATCACGATGTAGAAGCATCTCAAACGCGCGTCCTATTACCTATAGTCGTAAGGTATATAGAACATCGCCTATACGATATAGAGAGCGCGTTTACAATGACATAACGTACAGTGGCCTGTAATGATTCCGTGCTATTTACAACCACAGCGTACTAATTCCGGCGTCGCGAGTATTAAACTTCGTATCAAAGCTATAGAACTTTCTGCAGCTGCGGGTAATGGCGACACGGCGCCCATACTTTGATTAATATTTACTTATTAGTAGCGCGCGGCACACTGAATGTACTATGGGTTATTCACTATGGTCCACTTTGTTTGCGCATGCGTCGCTAAATAATTAATTACGCACCAGTATATTCGCGCCACACACATACATATATGTATACATATACCATATATGGTGGGTTTGGGAGCGATACTTAGTCGGGGGACTAATGTATGTATCAAGCGATACCACCCGCTGTACACATGGGGCTTATATGGGAATATGCTAAACCTATATTGAGCGATGCAAGAATTTCTCTGGTTTATATGGGGTTTAGCTGGTACTAAGTTGTATATATATATATATATATATATATATATATATATATATATATATATATATATATTAGTATACATCCACTTGAAATAAACAATAGCATTTTGATGACACAACTTATCTTAAAGATGTGCATATATGTAGAATTCAACATTTCATATTTTATTAAAACAATCCCGATTTCCCCTAGAAGTTATCGCACCGCCTCTGGAATGCGTTACACGAATAGAGAGAGCGTTAGTATGCGCTGTTATATAACTCTATCTAGGCCTCTGCATTATAATCAGCGCCATTACACTGCACCCAGTAATTTAACTGGTCCAATAACATGGATTCATCTCGAATATAAATACTATACATTTTATATAATACTATATATATATATATATTATATATATATACAAATAGTTGGCTATGTTACTTATATACAGATATACGAATACATATCCGCAGCCCCCCGCACCGCTGTGCAATGGACCGCCTATACCCGTACAAGTGTCCGTACGCATTATGTCATCTTCACTTGTTACGCAATAACAGCTGACCTTAGGCGTCTAGCTGCTTGACCACTGTGGCTAATAAGTCCGCGGTACTGGAGAAGAGGGAGAATGTAGTGGGAATCCCCTTGTATCTAGACTAAAGTTCTTACTGTTGAGAATTTAATATCACCGTTTATGAATATATATATATATATATATATATATATATATATATATCTACTTTCGAGATCATATTTTCTAGGTATCATACCTAGGTGAATCTCTATATAGATGTATACACATTAATATCGGATATATAATGCTTGATTTATAATATTACCTCATAACTCGGCAGGCGTTCGCGTGCTAAGCAAATATTACGTAACCACCAGCTCTGCCTTTCTACACAAACACGTATATATATATATATATATATATATATATATATATATATATATATATTTGACTAGGTATTCTCTCACCCTAATATACTTATAATGAATATGACATGTATTATAATAACAACGATCGATGAGTATTGTAATATACGAATTCATATCATGTTCATAGCGTGTGGAAGAAAACTCGTTATTTGACGGGATACTGCGAGATTTCGCAGTTAGTCCCACTACCGGTGTACAGGTGGCGATATC
Organism: Osedax fenrisi; assembly: GCA_964019155.1. Classification (NCBI taxonomy): domain Eukaryota; kingdom Metazoa; phylum Annelida; class Polychaeta; order Sabellida; family Siboglinidae; genus Osedax; species Osedax fenrisi. The sequence goes on along the minus strand of OZ025240.1, from coordinate 70,905,755 downwards.
CTGCATCCATCAAACGTTACACCTTATCAGGCTACGGCTTACTAGGGACACCCGACTACTATACTAGTTCTAGTAGTAGTCGTAGTAGTAGTAGTAGTAGTAGTATAGGAGGAGATAATCCGTCGTTAAATCCGATCTGCCTTATTAGCGGCACTTCCCTCATCGTCTCTAATCACATACAGATGCAGCCACGTACATGATACCACGTCAACTATGTCAGTAACCACTAACAGATTATTCTCAGAATTCTTCATTATATTCAATATATATATATATATATATATATATATATATATATATATTGTTACATGCACTTTTACTGGACATTCGCATACATTTTCTATATTAAAAATACTTTATTATCGTATCGATTTTGAGTAAAATTATAATTATTTTTATTATATCCGAGTCCAAAATATGTTCGGACATATTTTAAGACGTGAAATAATTGAAAATAAAATTGTCATTATAGTTAAATTTTCGATTGTGTTATTTATTATTTAACCACTAAAATAGGTGAAATAGTGCATATATATAGGTAGCAGTATACTAATTTACCCTCTCAACTATCTATAGACTACATTGCTTTACAACGTAATACAACGATTATCACTACTAATATTGTCCTACTTTTAAGCTAATATACAAGTACAACTTACCACCACCGTACTTAATAGATAATTATTCAGTATTATCGAAGCAATATGCCCATATATGGCACAAACAACAGCACATTTCTAGAAGAATCTTTATGTTACTTATTTTATTCTTTATTGTTTATAATTTTATTATTTTGTCTATTTTCTTTCTGGTTTATTTTATTAGTTTACGTGGTATGTCCGTATTTCATACTTTTATTATAGTTTATTAGTTTTATTTTTATATAATATACTATTTATGTAAGTGTTTAAATGAACATTCATCAACATCATCATCATCATCATCATCAATATATATATATATATATATATATATATATATATATATATATATATAAAGCGTAGATTGTACGCCAATAGTTGTGTTTATAATACAATACATAATTGTCGTCACAGATTTCACTGGTTGATGACATGAATTAATAAGAATCTAGTAGGTTGTGATTTTTGTATCATGGCTGTTGGTAAGATGGACACGTGGTCAGTTGTACAAATGTTCAGTCAGTTGATATATCACGTGACTACAATAGTTTACCTATTTAGACGGTATATACTATAGTCTATCCACCTGCCTACCTTTGCGTGATACAAGTACTACACATACACACACGAGACCTATACTATTACACTCACAAGTGACGGCGTAGAGAGGGTCGTACACATACATATGTGACGGCGTACAGATGCTATCATACACACACACGTGATCCGACAACCCGCTATATCAAAGCGTGATGTAATCTCACACCGCGTTTCTGCTCCTCAAGTTAATGGCATTACGGCATTACCGGTCAACAGAATAGAGCTATAGCCATATCACGTGATGCTAGTAGGACGGGACATCTCTCTCTCTCTCCGGACATACGTGTCAGCGCCAGTGTACATCATCCACACTACCAGTCACTGTTAATAAGTCACTGTTCTATGCGTATACACATGTGTATAATATATATATATATATATATATATATATATATATATGCAATAAGGACAAACAGCGGTGCGAAACATAGAACAGTGACTTATTAATAGTGACTGGTAGTGTGGTACGGGATGATATATATATATATATATATATATATATATATATATATAATACTATAGTAATATACCGTATTATAATTACATATTACTATTATGATACAAATCACCATTTTAAACACTCTAATATTGTTTAATATATATATATATATATATATATATGAAATATATATATGCATTATATATTCAATATTACTCTTGAAAAAATATATTGAATTCTATTTTTGTAATGTTCTATATGTCGATATGTATTAATATATTTAAAGAACAAACGAATGACAGAAGTAATAATACAAATGATTCTTGTAATTTATTGAATAATTGCTATTATTAGAATATGTGTCATAATTTATTTAAATTGTATTCAATAAATACTATTAGTTGAAAGAGAATAAGTTACTAATACTAATTATAAATTAATTTAGAATATAATTTTAATTTGTTATATATTTATATATATATATACATAATGGTGATAATTATTTATAACTACATATATATTACATGGCATATACTAATATCGTATGTGTAGTTATAAAAAAAAACAAAATAAGTAAGATGTAAACGTACAATCGCGTATATATATATATATATATATATATATACTGATGATGATTATGCTATTGATGATGATGATGATGAATGTTTATTTAAACACTTATATAATACACACATATTAAAGTATAATGTAATATTACTAAAGTTTAGTTTATATATTACGTATATGTTTAATATATTAAAGAAATAATAGATATAAATAGAAGCTAGGAATAACAAGTACAATAATCAGAAATACATATACAGGATACATATATTATAATGATATACATATTATATTAAATAATAATACAATTTGCTAAAATATATACGCACACACACATATATCAGTTAAATTTAATGTAATTTTTTGAAAAACATTATTTATATATAATAGTTAATTAAATATTTAATTATATTAATTAATTATATGGGGGATATTTTTTAGGAAATATTAATTTTCATATTTAAGTTTGTGAAACAATATTGTCTATATAGTCTATATAGACTAGTGTATGGGGTAATACGGCGGTTAAGTTGTTGTTTATTGATGGTCAGGTTAGACAATGCTAACAATAGTCATGTATATAAGCACTTGAACAATGTACAAGAAAGTTACATATATAGTGACTGATGGCCATGATTTTCTTGATTAACATTGAGGGTTAATATGTGTAGTAGTTATGTTAGTTACGATATAATGTGATAGCGTTTAATGTGTGTTATCATGTCCTACATTTCATTTTAATTATTACTCCAATGTATGTATTTAAATTATATGTAATGAACTCACTATAACCAGTCCTATATTGCGCGGAAACTATATTGTTTATTTTTATTTTTAATAATATAGTTTTATTTTAATTAAGAATAAATGATTCTAATCATGTAAACGATAATACAGTTATTTAGGCTAGAGTTATTTTCTGTCGACATGGTGTATAATATCATACACATACACATATACATGACCATACGTGTATAGTAATTGATATCTACATATTACTTTGAATCGGGAGATAATTAATACAAGTATTCTTACTAAGAAGTGTGTATACAAGCCCATGCACTCGAGTGGTATTACATCATACTATTACATCATAATATTGCATCATAATATTGCATCACCTCGGCGCGCGATATAAGCCGTTAATATTTCGTAAGCGTTTCTCAATCGATAGAGGTCAACAGGTAATAATCCGCCCCCATCCTAACCCTACCGCCCCCATCCTAACCCTACCGCCACCATACTAACCCTAACGTCCCCATCCCCTGCACCACTATAACTACCGTTTCCACAATGTATCATTAACACTAGCATAACTACTAATACCACAATCACCACCATCACCATCATCACTATCACCATCACAAACACCACTACTACCACTACTGATATTACCAATATCACCATTATTACTACCATAACTACTACCACTACCAATATTACCACCACTACCATCAGCTCTACAAAACACATATATCTATCATTAATAACATGCTAGTATGAATGCTACCTATAAGAATAGCCGTAAGTCTCGAGTACTATCATATATTCTAGTGAGATCAATAGAAGCCATCGTACAATGCGTGTTGAAGATGATTTCAAGCGACTGAGATAGTCATTACGTTGATATAACAATAACAATCACAGTCAGTAGAGTTACAATGCGAGCTTATTATATATATTGTCACTAAATAAATGGAGATACTTATAGTTACTATAAGTATCACCATTTATTAGGTAATGATGTATACATAATATAGTATGCTGTAATATATCAATAGATACCACCCTCTACCCTATTATTTCTTCATTCTCTCACTATATGAATCTAATAATTTGCCACATTTTCTTTCACATCATAACTTAACTCTATATATTTCCTGCCCTGAGATATTTAAATATAGTCATTATATATAATCTATAATTATTATATTCATTTATACTACTACTACTACACTCTCGCACTATTTTCTTTTATATCTAACCCACCATCCCTTTTAATGCAAAACACCTACACCTCTACACACACATATACACATATACATACATGCACACACATACCCATACACATGTCCACACACACACACCAACACCACCACATCGTGTACACGTGCACACATAACTATAATGTAGCAGTTTATGCGTGGAATACATCTTTATTAACGTTGTGCGCATGTCAATATCACTAACGCCACTCACCTGACCTATGTGGTCAACTATATATATAGTACTGACGCCTGGTGGTAGTCGATATAATACTAATACTACTACTACTACTACTACTACTACTACTACCGTCGCGTAATCCTATAACGAGATACTGCGATATGTGACGATAAACTCGCGAGATACATTGAGATTAACTCTGCGTGAAATTATCGTTGTAACGAGTGATATATAATTAATGCGGTATCCTGGAGACGATGCGCATGAAGGACATGAACACATATCTATTCTCTAACGGCGCGCATTCTTTAAAGATGCGATTACCTTCACAACAATATATATATATATATATATATGTATCTATATCTATATACATCTGCGTGTGTTTATATATTGGTTCGTGAGTATGTGTGGGAATATATATTAATACATTTTTTCCCTTTATCAGAAATATAATGTATACTATTTATATACGAGTATATGTTTCATTACAATAACAAAATGTATCAATAAACTTTAAATTTGATATGAAAAAAATTATATTTGAATTTAAAAAATAATAATTACGAATATTATTAAAAATTAATGACTACATATAATATAACGGAATTATATATAACATAATATACCTACGTAATTAATGCTATAGAACATTAATTTAAAATAATATACAATTAATTGTTACTATAATTAGGTAATAATTAAATATATTTAACATATAAATCAACAAATTTAAATTATTGAATTATAAGAAAATACAAATATATATATATATATATTTGCAACTTTCAATACATCTTGAATTGAAAGACTTAACTACATCTACCCATTATATACTTCAAATATTATATATCCAATTTAACAATCGGATAAAATATCATATACAATATTTACTCATTAATATTTAAGGTAAATGGGTCATTAAGATCAATTGACATTATATAAATATATATATATATATATATATATATATGGTATACCTAACTATTTGTGAATATTTATATAGTATACTCTACATAAATAAATAATCTATAATTTCGTATTTTCATATATTTATATATCGAGTACAGAGTTATTTTATTTAACTTTGTAAAATATTTAGAGCACATTATAAATAATTCTCCGTTATATAAATTTTCATAAATGGAATATTTAAAGGGGATATTAACACCATTATACTTCCGGAAAATTTAGAGTATTACATGAGTTACATACAACTGTCACATAAGTTTTATCGGATGATAATTGCCAGGTTAGAGTCTTATGTCCATACATTCCAAGAAGCCAGACGGAAATTTCGCTAATAAAGCCCCCTAAATATGTGATTACGGCTTTCGATAGATTATACGTACGGCGTATGACATACGCTGTATGTATACTGTATATTATACACTGTAGATTATACACTGTAGATTGTACACTCTAGATTGTACACATTATATTGTACACTGTATATTGTTCAATGTACATTATACATTATATAAACTCTCTTTCTCAGATCCTCGTACCACTCCCCGGCAACCACTTCAGCGAGTAGGCTAACACAATTGTGTTATCATTAGCATCTATTAATAGACGGGGATACCTGCACTATAGGGGAGGAATTACTAGATGACCATTAAAGCTAACCCACGGTCAATAGCGCATGGAACACGTATTCTATCGACGGTCAAGTGCACACTGTATAGACGATCTAGATAATAACTACTGGAACGTAAGGTGTGGAGAGTAGATAGGTTCTGTCAAACGTAATCAAGCATACAGAAAGAACACATGACTCACAATATTAATTCAACAATGCAGGATCGGTCGAAGCCTGGATTATCAGCGACCACGTATACCATCAGTGTTTTTCAGGATGGATTTGTTAAATCGGATACTGATTACATATAATATTGGAAAATCAGACATAAATATCAATAACAGTAACGACATTAACAACACAAATAACTTTATCAAATGAGGCAACAAAGAAGATAATTAAATTGATAACAAGTGTCATGATTATAGGTACATGGAGCATCATCACACTTAGAGGAGTCGGGTTATTTCATGATCTAACGATGTTGCTAAATCTCTATATATGGGAAATTATTGGTTTAGCAGAAACAATATTGGAAAACTCTGGTGAACTTCTTACTGATGAAGGTCGTAAGATAATTTACAGTGGACAGCAACAATTCCATCAAAAGGATCCAATAAATTTAACAATAATACACATTCATGCTCCAACCAGTAACTACGAAGATGACATTGAAATTGAAGAATTCTATATGGAAATTTAGGTAATAATGGCTAAAGTAAATAAAAAACACTTAATTATTATTCAAGGTAATAGGAATGCAGTCGTAGGGGACTCAATTGATAACTGGAGTTACAATTACACTAGGCAAATCTATCCAAATAGTTAATAGAAATCTTGAATTTTGCACCAAGCACAATTTCATGCTTGCAAATATACTACACCCAATTAAACAAACTCACGAAAATCTACTTGGTACTCTCCTAATGGTCTGACTCATAATCAAATTAACTATATTTTAACTCCTTAAATCAACCATAAAACTACAACTAGAACCTAACCGGGAGCAGATATAAATAGTGATCATGATTTAGTCTTATGTAACATGAAGATAAAGCTACTAACACAGCAAAAAGTAGAAAGTTTGGGGTAGACAAATTAAAGAATGGATAAATCAGTAAACAGTATAAGGATGAGTTGGAAAATAAACTGAAATCCGTTAATATAGACGAATTATCCAAATTAATGAAGGATATATTCAAATACTCAAATTTCTAAGATAACCACTTCGACAGTTTAATTCATATTGGGAAAGTACAGAGCTAAGAAAAACCATGGATTACAGATAATATTGTTAATATGTTTGACGAAAGAAGAAGATCGAAGACAACTAAATATCAAAGTGAATAACACGTTGACAAATACAGACGAATACATAATACGATATGTAGAAGTACGAAAGCATCAAATAGTGAATGGCTAAGCTCACAGTGTAAGTAAATTGATACATATTTAAGAAGGGGTATGTATAGCAAAAGAGTGTTAAATACTCTAAAATCAATCACCAATTCGAAACCTATAAAAATGACAATCATCGAAGACAATAATGGTATACCGCTTGCTGATGATAATTCAAGAATATAAACATGGATAGAGTGTTGCAAAGATCTTTATAACTTTAAAATTAATCCTATTGCGATAAATTGCAAAACGACAATCATCTGTCTAATATTCAATAGCAGCTGCAAATACTGAAATCAGAAGTTGAAAAGTCAAAACATTGCCTGAAGAATGAAAAATCACCTGGAATCGATAATGTATCAAGTGAGCTTATCAAAGAAGGTGGACCGGAAATAATTGAGATATTTACAAAACTCTGTCAACAAATCTAGATTTCAAAATAATGGCCAATATCATAGACTATATCATTGATTATACCTATATCAAAGAACGGATACCTCAACAATTGCTCAAAAAATCGAACTATTATTCTCATACGTGAGTAAAATCCTACTACTAATCATTTTTAATCGGTTAACTCCGCAGACAGAACATATTTTGGAAGAGGAATAGTCAAGCTTCATGAAAAATCGAAGCACCATCGAACAAATTATAAATGGTAGACTTCTAATAGAGAAACACATTGATCAATAAAGAAAATGTACTTATAGAGTTAATCTAACAACATTTCATCTAAGTATGAACAGTTGTTGATAGAGTATGGCATGATGGTCTATGGCATACCATGACGGTAATGGGTATACAAATCGAACTTATCAATATAATAAAGGCAATGTATAATTCTACAACAAGCTCTATTCTATTGAACAACAACATTGGTCTTCCCTTTGCAACGACAGTAGGTGTAACTTACACCGTGTAAGACAGGGTTGCCTATTATCTCCTTTGTTATTCAATATATTTCTAGAGATAATAAAGCAAGACACACTAGAACATCACCTGTCAACAATATCAATAGGAGAATTTTCAATTTACAAACTGTGATTCGCTGATGATATTGATCTTCTAGCTAGCTCAGAAAGTGAATTACAAGCATAAACATAATCTTTAGAAAAGGTGCTGTATAATATGGTATGTAAATAAGTTACGGGAATAGCAAGATACTCATAAACGGTGATGGACCAAACATCACCTTATATGAAGATTAGCTCGAGAATGTTAAAATCTTCAAATATCTTGACGAGATTCTTACTGAAAATGGAACGAGCAAGAAAAGGATTCTAATCAGACTAGCCACAGCAACTGCAGCAATGGTGAGATTGGAAAAGATTTGCAAATCTAGAGAAATTGAATTAAATATCAAGTACAATCTTTACAAATCTTTAGTACTATCAAGTTAACTATATGGCTGTGAATCCTGCAGAATCCTCCATGGACCATTTTAAAGAGTGCATTTGAATCTAAAGTGTGAAGAAGACTCCTAAATATCACATCTAAACCAAGATAAACCATTATCTATGTTACACCGAAATATGAAGGACAATAGGAAACTATGAGACTCTCTTAGACATGGTGGTACGTAGAACAATTATTTTGTTTGAGAATATCTCTAGACATGAATCGCTAACTGATATTTCAAGGTAGAGTTAAAGGCAGTATAAAGAGATGCCGTCCAAAGAGAAACTGGATATGACATATGATATATTGGACTGGTTTATTCTACCTTTGCGAGAAATCCTAAATAATAGATAACTGATCGTGAAGAATGGAGGAAGTTGTGTTCGTCATTATCATGTGCTCCCCCTATGACGACATAGACATGGGACTAAGTAACTATGTAATTAAATTACTAGTATTATAAGATTATAATTATATTATTTTATTATTATTACATAATTTTTAAATTACCAATATTGAGAAAATCTAATCAAACAAATAGACAATAACGTTGTATATGTTCTTAATATATGTGTTTGTGCATGTGTGTATTATATCGAGTATATGTTACGTCACGTGATGAATTCACCAATGTATCTGATATATCGCTATATCGCATCTCGCTATATATATATATATATATATATATATATGTATGTGTGTGTATTGACTAATGAAGTAATAATAAGCCATGTGAAACGGTCGTAATTCACATCGTACCCACGAGCGCGCGCACACCAGCATGTCTACACGCGCACATACGGGCGCCTACGTGATAACAGTTGGCGCACGCGCATGTGTGTGTGTGGGAGTATGCGTGTTATCATGAGTATATTAAGTTCGCTGCCGACCATAAATCAAATCGGTTGGCATTAACTTGACATAAGTGATTGGAATTAAACATATATTAATACTACTATTAATGCTTGTATAACATCCCATTAAATATATATATATATATATATATATATATATATATATTTATATAAGGAAATATATACGGGTTTATTCAAGATAAAATATATCATACAGTATCCTAATAGACTCAATTACAAATGTATTTATATTATAATAATTGTTAAATATGAACAATAAAATGTAATACAACTATTATATAATAGTAGTGTTACTATTACGAGTACTAATACTAGCGGTATTATACTATGCCACTGAAATATAGGTTATGAACGCACGAGATTAATTAATTATTGATCTACTTAATTTATCCACACGTAACACTAGTATGTATACAGTATGCATGTATATAAGCTGTTATGTATGTAGGCTGTTATGTATGTAGGTTGTAATGTAGTATGTTATGTATAAGTGATTACTACCTTACTTATTTATTAACTAATTTATTTAGCGTTATCTTTTCGTATTTATTTCGCATTAAAATCTAATAATATGTAATCTATTAAATACAAAATAATAATAATAATAATATCAATACAAATAATAATAATATTAATAAGAATATTATAAATATAATAATTGGTCAAATTAATTCGAATCGCATGTAATTTTTACTATAATAATTGAATAATTAATAAAATATATTACTTATATCGTTTAATCCAAATTAAAATAGTATTATTTATTTATAACAATACTTTAATTCATATACAATTATTTAATAAGAATATTATATTAGGCAGATAGGTGTTCAATATACACTGTATATACAATTTACACTGTACATATGTGTGTTCTTTATATTATATGATTATTTATTTGTATTATTATTTAATTATAAACTGAATATTGTATACAAATAATTTGTTAATAATGTAGGTACAACTATGGTGGATTACATTTTCAGTAAATATTAAAATAAATAATTTATTATAATTTACGAAAAATAATAATAGTTAAACTATATTTGTTGTTGTGTATTACTATTGTGTATTATTCTATTAGAGCAACATATAATTACATAATAATTTATAAATCTTTAACGGAATAATATTCAGGATAAGTGTATTTCTATTTTCGATTAATTACGTTTATTTTTACGGTAACTGTGAAAAGTTTAAATTCTTTATGGTTTTAATTTAGTAGTATGTTTTGTATATTTAAATAAGTATATTATATTTATAACATATTTATACTTTATACTTTATGCTTTATATATTTGTTTAAATAAAAAAATAATCAATTAATAAAATTTATAGTTTAATAATTTGCATTTTAATAATAATAATATATTTGGAATGAAGCATAGTTCATTGGTAATTTACAGTTAGTAAATTAATAAATAATCAAACTATATTTATTTGCACTAAAGTTCATCTGGATAAATATAAATTTCACAACTTATATTGCAGGCATTACGATAAATAAACAAATGTCAATTAGTATCATATTTAAATTTCTTTTTATTTCAATAATTTCAAAATATATACTTTTTTTTTAAATATAATAGTTTACCCTATAGGGTATACATGATTCCGACGCATCTTAAATAGTATAACTATCCTAAACGTTGTATAATATATACATATACATACATACAGACTATTGATCAATAAATAAAAGAACACTGTCTGGTAACCATTAAAATGTCATAATATATATATATATATGTATATATATATATATTTATTATGTTGATGCCGGTATACCTGGATATACTATAGTATGCCTATTTAACAAAACGCAATAGTGCGATTGACTATAGGCGCACCACTATAGCTAATCTAACCGCACCTTTAGCTAATCTAACCGCACCCTTAGCTGCGGCACTAACCTCTCTAGACAGGTAGGTCTGTAGTTGTCGCATGCTCGGCGTGAGACTGGCCTTACGACGCTGACTTCCGGCCGCGTTACGGACACTTCCGGTTGTGTTGTTACGTCGCAGACGGTGTAGACTTCCGGCGCGCGTGATAGCCGTCGCTCTGTTCGGGAACTCCGACAGGGTATCAGCCTCTTCCATGAGGGTTTCCTGCGCCTCCCGGAAGTGCATCTCATCGTCGAAGTTCATGGTGAGGCCATCGCGCCCGGTTAGCGGTATCGGTGACGTAATTGTTCTCGCCACCTATCGCTCTATCTCGTTCTTTATCTATCTCTCTATATCGCTCTTTATCGCCTACTATCTCCGTCTATCGTTACCTCTATCTCGCGATATCGCGCCGGTTCTCGTTCTCTGAGCACCAGTTATGCAATGCGATACCTCTACGAGTAGAGCCGACCGAGACACGGGCGTGACGATAGGTCAACGGAGGTCAGTGCCGGGCCGTGCCGAGATACGGATCCTCGTTTCAACTCAATTAAAGTGGACCAGCTTAGATTAGGGTACGTAGAAACCAAGCGATCCGATAGGGTGTAGGTGGGTGGGGCAGTACCGCCCGTCGCGTTCGATGTACAGTTCACTGATTTCTAGAAGGATCCTTAATTCACTAATTATCTGTAGACGACGACTAAAACAACTAGGGCCGAGAAATCGCGTTGTTTTCGTCGTCGCAGCCGCCGCCGGGAAATCCGTACGGCGACGCCCGCGATGCGCGCGCAACTAGGCCACGCCCACCGTTGATAACCGAGCTTTCGGGTGCGTTTTCGTGTTTATATAGTCGTAGCGGGAACCATTAATTCCCCGGTCGGAGGGTAATTATCCGTGATCCGCGTCCACCCCCGCTCACCCCCGCGCGCCCGTTGAGGTGTTGGTAAATAACAGAAGGTTCTAGGCTGACGGTGAGAAGTTATTTCTATCCTGCGCAGCCACTGCTACATTAACGTGTTAAGTAACTCTTCGCTTGCACACGGCAACACGTGTGTACGTGTTTTATATATAGGTAATGATAGAGAATATCGTAGTGTTGATATCATCATACAACTTGCTATTGCTGCATGTTATTATGTATACTTATATTATGAAGTATATATTTATATAAAGTATATCAAAGAAATCCTTATTATATATATATATACAAATATATGTCAAATGTATATTTAATACGTTGTTAATATGTTAATATTCAGTTTAATTATAATTATAATTATAGTTATGACTTTTTTTTTAATTAATATAACTCCCATTTTTTATATATAAAAATGTATATATATATATTATCTAATTATTTTTCAATAGAATATATGATATAATATTATGTAATATTATCAAATATTTAATATGTTTTAATTGTATTTACAAGAATTTCGTATATACTAGAAAGATATTTTTAATTATTTATATAATTTATCTTTTTTTAATTAAGTTTAGCTTATCCGATTAGTTTAAACTTTAAACTTTAAAGCCTACAAGTTTAAACTTAAGTTATTAATGTAATGTAATTACAAGTTTAAACTTTAAACAAAAATTGATTAGAGATTTCATTTTAGTTAACATATTTTAGTGAACATATATATAGTGTATCCATTATCCACTTTAACATTATATATATAATATAGACGTCAGATATAATACAGGGATTGATATTATGAAATATATATATATATATATATAACTATATATCAGAAATAGAACACTCATTATATGGTGATATATCAGTCCATTTCCTAAGCATTACGTAATATCATTATTATGCAAGAACACGTGCTATCTACCACGTTACAACGAACTTACACTGCGAATTCGCAGTATTTAAATACTGAACTTACAATTAGTAGGTATATGTACATTAAACATATACCTCGGTAGTAAGAGCCGCAATATATAGCTCATAGGTTACACACTAAGATATATGATATATGTTATGCTACTATATTTGTTATATTTGTATTTTATTGGATCATTTCCTTCCAGAATTTACAGTTTTTAATATTGATTAATTACTATTCATAATAGAAGACATAATTATTAGTTTAGTAATATAATATATAGCATATTTATATCGTAGATTAATTTGCATTGACTATTTCTTGTACGTAACATCATTTATTATATTCAACATTTATTTTATAAAAGAAGAGGAAATACTATGTACAATGTTCGTAATACATGTAGCTATATGATACTATAGTATACGTAGTGTATATATATATATATATATATATATATATATATATATATATATAATACATGTAACACATCATGTAATCATGCTTACTGATAGTATTGGAAGTTGTGTGTGTTTGTGTGTTAAATGATGTTATCATATTGAATTACAGATTTAATTATGAAAGTAACATTTAAATTAAAATTAATAAAATATCCTGATATCTTTGTAATCGAGCATTTAATTAAATAGATACATCATCAAATAATATTTACCTCGGAGTAACAAAGAATGAATCTCACTATTTTACTAAATAGGGTGTATACACCTTATATACACTTCTATACACTTCTATGGAAGTTCTGTAGATTATATTACCTGTTGATATTATGAATAATGTGATACTACTAAGTAAATAATTCCTGCACCTATAGACCTATTTTGTAAATATACGTTTATTTAGTTAGGAATGTAATTTTTTAAAATAAATTATTTATTATTTATTATTTCACGTATAATAAAAATAAACCGTAATTTTAAAATTATATTATAATATTAGTTATGATTTATTAATACAATTCTAAATATTATCATTAAAATGATGTATAAATTATGCTTTTATGTAGAAAAGAACTAATAAAATAAGCATTTAAAACGCAAACACACTTAAATTAAAATATGTGTCATACATATTTTAATGAAAGTTGATTTATAATGAAAATGCTGTGTAAGTTATCTAATTGTCATTATAAGTATATTATATGTATAGATAGGAAGTGTTAATATTTTAAATTTACGACCATTTATTATAAAAAATAATCATGTATAACTTTTATTGTTACATAATAATATAATAGGTATATACTGTTAATATATATATATATATATATATATATATATATATATATATATATTTCAAAGCAACATTTTAAACCTATATTATTATATAGTAGCGAATGCAGGACAATCAACTCCACAATACGTAAGCAAAGTGGTGGTTATTATAACAGTCTGCTTAGAATGCCCACACACATATATCATGGAAAGATAAGATTACTAATATACAACTCTACAGTGGAATTCAAAATATCTAAGAGGTAATTAAATAACTTAGTTTGAATATAGCAGGTTACTGTGCAGTACACAAGGCACACCGACGAATTAGCGCACAACTTAATTGTATGTAAGCCAAAGAACGGCATTCGAAACAAAGGAAAACAAACAAACACATTCATAGACATCGTAAATAATGACTGCAATTGTGAAAAATAAGATGAACTAAGAACACTTATGATGTACCGAGAAGAATAGAAAGTAATTGCAAGATCTGGTCGAGTGAGAACTCGACTAAAAACTATAAAAAGTATACTTATCTCGATAAACTCTGCTTCTATAATTATCCTGGTGTAAAAACCTAAATCTAATAATAATATTTATATATATATATATATATTTATATTAAAAGTGTATGTACATATTACTTGATGATAATTAAAACTTATTAATACGTATTATGAAATTTAATGATAGGGATTTGTTTCAATGATAACTAGATTATTTTAAATGTATCCTATACAAATTATATACGTTATTTTATTTTATAAATGTATTTGTATATATTATTATTATAATCATAAGAATAACTATAAATTAAACTTCTTAAACATATATATGTATATATTACTAAACTGAGATAAAATACGAGTGGTATTGTGATACAAATATACATTATAAATGCGATTATATTTATATATATATACACTAATACTAATAATAATCGTAATAATAGTTTAATTAGACACTTACATAATTGTAGAAACAATTCTCTGTGTAATCAAATAATGTTAATAACAATAATTATTATAAAATATGTTTCTTCCGTCTTTTATGGAAGGAGCACTTCTTATCGCCAGAGGTATATATATATATATATATATATATATATATATTTAAGTATAAGTGTATACAGGATACCTTTTATACACTCATCAAACGTAACACTGATAGTAAATCCGATACCATATAGCTGTGAATATGAAATATAGCCACAATTGATAATTTGTATTCTAATTTGGAATATTTACCTGCATACTTGGCATTGATAATATTATATTATTAAATATATTTATATATTACCTACATATATGTATCTCAAGCTTATGAGAGAATGGCAGGGGAAAATAACCTAATACGAACACTTTAACAATAAATGGTCTTAACATTTTATGAATCATTATATTTACTCAAAAATTACAATATATTAATATTATATGATTATAGATATTATTGTGATTTTTAAATTTTATTTAATCTTTTAATTCCATAGATAACGGGGGTGTCCGTATTCGGTACCCATGTCCGAATACGGAAACCCTGTGTTATAATACGGACACCCTATATACCAATAGATAAACTATATATTATTGATAAATCAATCAAACAATTACATTATTTATAATTTATTTTATGAAAAATGTATTCTAATTTAATTAGTTGATAATTTATTTATTTTTATTATTTTTTAAATAATAATACAATTGAAGTATCTAAATTTGTAAATATTACAAATTTTAAATTTAGCTTTATTGGTGGTATTAATATTATAACGCACGCGATTTTCATGAAAATCAGAATAGTTCATACGCTGCGCGCTGATTGGTTATAGAGTGTCCGTATTAGGGACTTATATGACCTCTAGATATATGCTTATAACTTAATAAATATTTGAAAATAATTGTAGAAATTATATATATATAATTTTAGAATGATTTATTTTTTAATAATATAGGGTTATATTTTATATAGATATATTTGTATATTCTTGAGAAGGTTTTAAGTTGACATTTTTTTTCATAAATTTAAAAACGTAATACAAAAATCAGTTTATTGGATATATCAGAACTATTTTGAATTATTAAAAAATAAAAAAAACACTTTTAGACTCTTTATATAATTATGAACATTTTTTCATTACACATTTTTTTGTAGGATGTATGGTTTTTGATATACCGAGAGTGTCCGTATTCGGGCGCTGTCCGTATTCTGTTACTTTACCCTACATGTATCTACATAACTAGTTAATAGAGGCAGCTCAAACATCTCAATTATGTCTACAATTAATGAAGATTTTACTTTTTTTAATACACATTACTCCACATGTGGATTACCATCATTGGCATAACAATTCGTTTTTAATTTTATAAATTTATATGTAACTGTACCTAATTTTTTATAATTGTTCTACATTTAAGGTCAATATCAATTCAATCTATATTAAATTATGTTACTCGTTTACAATTATTATTACATATTAGTAAAGTTTGTTAAACTATTTATTAAAAGATAACATTAACAAATTTAAAATTTAATTAATATTAAAATCAATTAAAATTAATTAAATTTAATTAAACTAATTTAAATAAAAGTATCTATTTCGCAGGTTGACAATGACGTAATAATGGGAAAAGTTGAATACATGTTAATCCTCCTATAACTCATTAAATATATTATATTATTGTATTTACCTAATGATAATTATTATAATTTCGTGAATAATAATTGTTAATACGCTAAAGTTAATCACCAATTCGAAACCTAGATAACCGACAATCATCGAAGACAACAAGAACGCTTGCTTATAATAATACCAGAATAGAAAAATAGACAGAGTATTGCAAATATATCTATAACTTTAAAATTAATCATTATTGCGATAAATTGCAAACAAAACAGTCACCAGTTTAAGATGGAATAGCCGCTGCAAATACTGAAATAAGAAGTTGAAAATTCAATAAATTGCCTGAAGAAAGAAAATCATCGATAATCGATAATGTATCAATTGAACTTATCAAAGAAGTTTGACCGGCAATAACTGAGATATTTATAAAAATCTGTCAACAAATCTGGATTTCAAAAGAATGGCTAAAATTATGGACTATAATATTTATTATATCTATACCAAAGAAAGGCGACCTCAAAAATTGCTCAATCTATCGAACTATTATTATCATACGTCACTCGAGCAAAATCCTACAAAGAGTCATTTTGAATCGGTTATTCCCGCAGGCAGAACACATTTTGGCCGAGGAACAGGCAAAATTTAGGAAAAATCCTATATGTTAGACTTCTAATGTAGAAACACAATGATAAATAAAGTAAACTCAAAACAATTGTATCGATGTATAAAAAGCTCTAGATAGAGTAGGCTATGACATGATGGTCTATGGCATTACTGACAATGGAACTAACAAGTAAGAGATGTTCATTAGATTATCCACTGCAACTGTAGCAATGGTAATATTGGAGAATATTTGGAAATCTAGAAAATGTAATTAAATTTCAGGTACAAGCTCTACAAATTGTTAGTACTATCAATTTTACTATGTGGCTGTGAAACCTGACCTTGTTGGAAAATTCTAAAAATATGTTTATGCATTCGAATCTAAAACCCATATAAGACTCTTAAATATCACATACAAACAAAGGAAACCTAATATATACGTATCCACAGAAATAAGAAGGACATAGGAAACTATGAATCTCTATTAGACTTGGTATTAAGTATAAACATTATTTTGTTTGGGAATATCTCTAGAAATTAATCGCTAACTAAGATGCTATTGTAAGGTAGAGTTGAAGGCATTAGAAATAGATGCAGTCCAAAGAGAAACTGGAAATATGACATCTTGGACTTGTCTAATTTCCCTTTGCACGAAATCCTAAATAATAGAATACCGATGGTGAAGAATGGAGGAATTTGTGTTCATCATTATTATGTGCTCCCCCTATGAAGAAATCGTGATGGGACTAAGTAACTAAGTAATACATTTCTAATATTATAAGATTATAATTATATTATTTTATTATTATTACATAATTTTGGAATTACCAATATTGAGAAAATGAAATCAAAAAAATAGTAAATAATGACATATTAGCTTTATGGTTAATATTAATTCTTGTTGCTGCTGGTAAATATATAAATTATGTTTAAATAAATATATATTTGATTAATTATGAATATTACTAATACAGGTATATTACTAATATACCTATATTCAATCTCTCCCACTATCGGGGTATGTTAAAAGAACTTTTATCTTATTAATAAATTAAAAATTAATTAACTTAAGTTACATTTTATAATTATATCATTGTATTAATTTGTAAATAATATGTATAACGTATATTATTATAATTATTTTTTAATATTTTAATTAATAAATGAGATATAAACATTATAACTAAATGTGGTCCATGCTGCCCACCCTTCCCTATAGGGTGGTTACTCTACATTGCGGGTAGTATCCACTTTAACTCCCAAAGATATTATAATATAACTATGGAATACATAATGGTACAAATCAGAACATCTGTGATATAAATGCTATTAATAATTGAATATAGTATACTAATGAAAATGTATAAATCAAATATTGTTAATAATGCTATAAAGAGGTAATAATATAGAGTTTAAAAATAAATTACTATTTTTCATAAATATATTGAATTAAAAAAGTTAGTAGAAAAGTTATTTGGAAAGTAGTGGAGATATTTGCAGTGAGTAATGATATTGTATGAAGAGTAGTACATAAAATGTAGATAATTAATTAATATTATTTATATTTCGTATGCTATATATAATGATATTATTAAACACTCTATATTATATTATAAAAATTGTTATAAGTGAATGAAATTGCTTATATTACATCTAAAATGTGTCGCCATTGCAGGATTTTTTTTATTACGTTTTTAAATTTATGAAAATAAATTTGGACTTAAAACCTTCTCAATCATAATCAAAATATAATAATATATTATTAATAATTAAAGCATTTTAAATATTATATGAATAATTGCTATATTATAAATATAAAATATTAATTAATTTATAAACATATATCTAGAGTTCATATAAATCCTTAATACGGACACCCTATAACCAATCAGCGCGCAGCGTGTAAACTATTCTAATTTTCATAAACATCGCGTGAGTTATAAAAATAATACCACTAATTAAGCTATATCAAAACAATTTATTATTTAGATACTTGTTTTATTAATTAATAAAATAATAAAAATTAATAAATTACTTATTAATTAAATTATATTATTTATAACATTAATTATAAATAATGTAATTATAATTTATCTGATTCATCAATAATATATAGTTTATCTAGTGGTATATAGGGTGTCCGTATTCGGACATGGGTACCGAATACAGACACCCCCGACGGGTTCCCCCGTTATCTATTAAATAAAAAGATTAAATAAAATTCTAAAATCACAATAATATCTATCATCATAAATATTAATATATTATAATTTTTGAATACAAATATTGAATCATAAAATGTTAAGACCTTTATTGTTAAAGTGTCCATATTAGGTTACTTTCCCCCTATAGGGTATACCATGCAAATATATATATATGTAAATCCAACAAATATTTCAACAAATATAGCTAAATTCGAATTTTCGTTATAAGTTAACTTTATATACATATATTTATCCTTTAAAATAGTGACAATTTAATTTATTCAAAATAATTATTTTTATAATTGCGTTCACAAAATATATAAATGATATAGTAATACATAATAAATATAGTTAATATTGTTATTATATCATTTATATATTTTTTTATATATTAACAATTTATAAAAATACAAATTAAAATTTAAAATTGTTTCCATTTTTGTTCTTATATATGTTAATATACATTAATTGTAGAAATATCCTCATCATAGATACAAAAATATATATTTTAATAATATATATATATAAATATAGAATATTAACAACATATATATGATACAATATAATAGATTAATTATATTTGAAACTAATCATTTTGTTGTATTAAATTTATACAATGTATGTGTATCGCGAGCCCCGATGTTTTAAGTAATGCTAATGCGTGGGTTAGTTAATTATCATTATTAGCATTACTACTATTATATTATTGTTTATTATAATGTATTTTACATTGATTGAATTGAAAATAATATATTTTCTGTGTGGGGTGATATAGCTTACCAGATTAAGGGTAACGATAATATGGACTGGAAAGGGTTGAAGAATGATATTAAGTATGTGCATTACTTTTGTAAATAATATAATATTTAAACATTTAATGTATTATAACCATATTTATTATAATTCCCTTATAGGGAGAGCATGGCAAAATAGGATAGAGTGATAGTTATGAATGTTATCATTCGGTAAAATAACAAGGGTAGTATGGGAAATGTGGAGGATGGAATGGGTGTATTTTGTGATAGTTGGAAGGGAAAAAATGAAGAAAATTTGTAAATTATGTATAGGTAAATTATATACCTACTATATAGTACAATGTTGTACTATATAGAAGGTATACCTAATTTACAAATTATACCAATTGGTGTATATTGTATAAGGTTATTTATTAGTAAGTTTTATAGGTGAGTAAGAGGAGGATATTGAGGTAGAAGGGGCAGAGGTCATCATATTAATAAGATAGTTTATCAATGGGTGTTCGGATAATGTATATGGACATTATTATGGATAGTGGAGTTGGTATCAAACGTTGGTTTGGGAGGATATGTATGGGGTTGGCTTATTTGTAAAATATTAGAGGCATTTGTAGGTATACAACTGGTTATTAGATATTTTGAGAGCATCTGGTAAAGGCTTTACGTGAAAACAAGATTTCGAAACGATTGAGGTATTATGTAATTGATATTAAATGCGCAGGGATAATAATGTATATATTATATAATCCGCATTAATGGATGGAAGTTTACACTATAAATAGAATATAGACACAATAATAATGTGATTAAGTGTGGTTAGGACTTAGTAAGTGTAAAGCGTAAAGTTTATTGAATAATGTAAATGTATTATTAAATAACTTTATGTGTAGCTACATGCTAGCATATTGTTATGCATTTCTATTTAAATATAGAGAGTTATAAATAGAATATATTTGAATATAGAGAAAATGTAAACAAGTAGAATATAATTTTATAATGCTTCAGTGATTTTTAAATTTAAGAAATATAAATAATATAAGTGTTTATTAATGGAGAAATATTGAATGAAAAAGAGAAATAATATGTGTAAATGTAGAGTAAATATATATATATATGGGTCAATCATGTTTTAATTGTGGATAACTAATCTGAATGTCGGAATGGTCGGATTAATAATTCATGATATTAAATTAATGTTAATAAAATAAACAGAATGTCAACAAATAATACAATAAATGTATGAATATTAAACACAGTCAATAACTTAGAGACATGAAGTTCCTTGGTTATAAATACTTTTTAAATAAGAAAACAAACTCATATACATAACTTGAATATAAATATTCAATACGTATAATAGAAAATATAGTATATAATCACGTGATTCTATTATTTAAGCATCTGGATGATTTTAAATAGTAATTTAATGATCAACACAGTTACATGGTATATGATACCTGTTACCTGTTACCTAATTGGTTTAGGCACTTCCATCAACTTCTTTATTGAAGTTTTCGGACGTGCTTTCAATATATTATTGGGCAAAAAGGTTGTTTTGAGCTTTGATTTGAATGTTACAGTTGAGTCAATTGATCGGATATGGTGAGGTAGATCATTCCAGATTTTTGGAGCATGGATGGAGAAAGATTTATGTTGGGAAGATGCTAAATGTAATAGAACTGGAGTTTTTAATTTGAATTTGTTTATGTGTCTTTGTTCGTAAATAGTTGTGTTGGGAGTTAGTAAGTTGGCAAGATAGTCTGGTGTGTTATGATGTGTAGCTAAATGTATGGTGAGTGCAATTTTGTAAATTATACGGGATTTTATTGGCAGCCAATGTAATTTGGTTCTCAAAGGGGATATATGTTGTCTGGAATATTTAGTTATGTTGAATATGAATCTGATGGCTGAATTCTGAAGACGTTGGAGTTTATTTATTATAGATTGTGAGGAGGCATAGAGACATGAATTACAGTAATCGAGGCGGGGGAGAATGAGGGATGTAGCGAGGAGTTTTGCAGTATTAAAATTAATGAAGGGTCTTATTGTTCGTAAGTTGTGTAGTATGTAGTTAATTGACTGTGATAGTGATTTAGTCTGGATGTTGAATTGTAGTGTTGGGTCGATTAATATACCAAGATTTTTTATTTTATTAGGATAAGAAATACTCAGATTGTTAATGGTAATTTGTGGTGGAATGAATATGGTGGTAGATGTATTAATATGCATTGATTCAGTTTTAAGACAGTTTAGTGATAATGAGTTGTTGGTGAGCCAGTTATGTATATCAGTAATGCAGTTGTTAAGTACATTAATGTCGTTGTTAGGGTCTATCAATCTACAGTGTAACTGTATATCATCAGCATACGAGTGATAGTCTATAGTGGGGTATTTGTCAATAATTCTAAATAAGGGAAGTAGGTAGATATTGAATAGGAGTGGACCAAGGACCGATCCTTGAGGTACTCCATGAGTAACTTTACGAGGTTTAGAGATTAGTGAGTTTATACTAATTTGGTAAAAACGATCAGTTAGGTATGAGATGAACCAATCAAGTGCAGTACCAGAGATTCCGATAGAAGTTAGTCGATTTATAAGGATATTATGGTCAAGAGTGTCGAAGGCAGCTGATAAATCAAGGAGAATGACCACTGAACCATGTGATGATGCAGCAGATAGGTGAATATGATTAAGGATATGTATCATTGCAGTTTCAGTACTTTTGTGCTTGGTATAGGCACTCTGATATGGGTTTAATATATGATTTTCATGGAGATACGAATTTAATTGACGAGCAACAACTCGTTCTAGGGTTTTGGAGAGCGTTGATAAGTTGGAGATTGGTCGGTAGTTGGAGAGGATTGATTTGTCAAGGTTTGGTTTTTTTATGATGGGTGTAACATATGCTGTTTTCATGTAGATTGGAAAAATGCCTGAGGTAAGTGAGTTTTCTATTATTTCTTGGTAATAAGATGCTAGATAAATGTGGTACTTATTTAATATAGAATGAGGAATTGGATCTAGTTCGGAAGATGTATTTACTGCACTGAGGAGTTTTTCAATGGTAGTAGTTGATGGTAATGTGAAGGAGGAAAGGGAATATAGAGGTAGATTATATGGTTCATTGAGTGGTGTAGGGAGTGATTTAATTATATTCATGACTTTAGTATTGAAATATTGGTCAAATGTATCTATTAGCGTTGTTATGGGTTCATTTGGTAGAACACGTAGTGATATTCTACCAAGTAGCTGTTTAGAAATGGAGAAAAGTTTCTTAGAATTAGTTGATGCTTCTTTTAATAGATTATTGTAGTATGATTTCTTAGACTTCTTGAGTAGGGTTCTATATAGGCTACGTTGTTTGATAAATATATTGTAATTATTGAGAGATTTAGATTTTCTCCAATAATTTTCATATAGTCGTAATTTGCGTTTTGATGATGAAAGTTCAGAATTAAACCATTTGCAATTTGGACGTTGTGTTATATATTTATATTTGATGGGGGCAAGTTCGTCAAGGGTTCTTGATAGAGATGTTTCTAATTTTGATACTGAGTTTGAAAATTGTGTGTTATTAAATTTTTTAGAGAATTCAGTGATGAAAGTATTGGTGTCAATATTGTTATATTTTCTATATTTAATATGTATAATGGGTCGAGTTGGTCTTGGTGAGCTAATATGGAAGAATACTAAATGATGATCAGAAAATAGATTCTTTATTGAGTGGGAATTGGTGAGGTTAGAATGTGCATGGGAAATTATAAGGTCAAGTGTATTGCCTGCTATGTGAGTTGGGGATGTTATATGTTGGACAAAGTTAAATGAGTCTATTAATATATTGAATTGCCTGGTATAATTAGTGTCAAGATTAATTGGGATGTTTAGGTCACCGAGAATGATAGTATGATCAGTGGATGTAGTCAGGAGGTGTTCTAATTCAAGGAGAAACTTAGGAATTGACTTATGAGGTGGACGATAGATAACTATGATGGTGAATTGACGTGAATTAGCCGGGTGAAATGTACAAGAAAATGATTCTGAGTTTTCTAGTGCGAGATCAGTACTGTTTATTAGATTAATATTTGTCTTATATAGGATGCCAACACCACCACCAAGATGGGGGCCGAGTCTATTAAGTTGTGCAAAACTTAGATTGTTAATATTAAGGGATGCAGATATTGCAATATCATTATCCTTAAGCCACGTTTCTGTGAGACAAATAAGATCAAGATGAAGGTCATTAAATAGGTCAAGTGTGTGATCAACTTTATTGCGTATGGAGGAAACATTAAGGATGGCTGCATTAATCTGAGATTGTGATGTGTGCTAGGAATTGAGATTGTTCTGAGATAATTAGGTCGAGTGGTTGAATGTCATTGTGAAGATTGATGTGATGACTGAGAATTACTGATTGATGAATTCAGTGAATTGGTATTTAATCTATATGCATTGTAGGATGTAGACCATGTATTGTATGTGTCATTTGATATATAAATTGGGTTCTTATTCCAGTCTATCTTGGAGTTGGTCAAATGACGAAGTTCAAAGGAGTTAGTGTAGTCATTGAAGGTACATTTGACATTAGATGGGGCTAGGTTAGATTTTGTTGCATGGAAAAGAACTCTACCATGTGCTCGCTCAGTGATAGATCGTTCAGCACGAATGTATAGGTGATTGTATATTGAGTTACCTCGGATGAATGGAATTTTGGAGTAAAAGTAGGAACACTGACTTGATGTATTAAAGAAAATAATAACAGTTGCATTAGAAAAATTATATGATTTTAGAGCATATGTAGGTATATTGATGTAAGTGAGTAATTCTAGAAGAAATTCACGAGATTTTTCGGATGGTTTAATATGCTCAATAACTACAGAAAAGGGGGATGGGTGGTTAGGTGAGTAATGGTTGGTAGTGGAAGATAGATTAGGGACTGGTCTAAAATGAGTTGGTAATTTACCGACAAGAAAGTTAATAAGTGGTGTATTGGGGGGGTTATTAATTCTTTTCCATGCAATTTTATCAGATTTGGGGGGGGGGAGTAAGGGAGGTATGCATGCACGGTGAAGGTTATTAAACGAGGGGGGTTTAGCTATGGAAGTGATGGATTGTAATCGTTTAGTGGCAACAGGGGATAGGCGAGTGGGGATAGTAAGGATGGTAGGAACAGTGGATGAGTTGTGGGGTGACTGGTGTATGGACTCTGATATAGTTTTGGATGAAGGGTTGGGTGGTGGGGTGAGCGGTGAAGATGTAGAAAAAGTGGGTTGTGGTAGTGCAGGTGCAGGGGAGTGATTGTTAAAGATGGGAGGTGAGCTCATGGGAGAGGTTTGGGAGGAGCTATTGGATAGTATCTTACGTTGGGACGTTCTAGAGTCAGTTCTACAGTTGGTACAAAACCAGTAGAAACCAGATTTTTTGAGGGCAGTCATTTTGTTAAGGGTAGATTTGGGGAGTTTGGAACATGATTGGCAAAGCCACTTACGGCAATGGTCACATTCCGTGAGTGACGTGGCGATAGTGTTACATGAGGAGCATGTGAAGTCAGTGATAATCGGGGGTAGAAGTAGTTTAGTGGTAGTAAATGGTAATAAATATTGGACTTAGCTTGATTATAGGTAATAAAGTTAAAATTAAATAATTAAAAATTTTTAATTTAAAAGTTGTTGTTGTTATTGTTGCGTTGTCATGCGAACTATGTGATTGATACGATACGTATTGTACAATATATTATTATTCATTTTTGAATATATACTTAATTATACATTAATATGGTTATTATATATATTTGTGATTTTAGAACTATTAATAATTAGAAAAACAACATAGATAAATAGAATTTAGTAAATACCACGAAATTATAAACACTTAAATAATTAGATTTTAATATTTATTTAAAATTAAAAGATTAAAATATAATATTTAAATAATGTATTCATTATATAATCTAATATCCTAATTCACTGATATATCTCAATATTATTTTGTAAATATTTTCTAATACATAAATATTTATAACTATAAATATTATTCCTCGTAGTTTATTACCATTTTTTATAATTGTATATTAATATATATATATATATATATATATATATATCTAAATTTATTCACATTTGCGGAAAACCAAAATCTGAATTCCCGATTTAAATCTATTGCAGTCATTTAACCTACGTAGTAATACAATACACACACATATATATATATATATATATATATATATATATATATATATATATATATATATATATATATAAATGTCAACGATAGTTATGTATCTACATTAATTATTTCCTATCTATTATTTTCAATAACAATTACAATTTCTCATACATATTATGCTTATTTATTATATCATTTATTTATATTTTTGATTAGTTATATTATATCATTGTTATATGATATTTTTTATATATATCATAGTATTATGATCTCTCTTGATTGATAAGTATATGGTACTTGATACTAGTGTATATGGTTCAGATGTACATTATCTGTTACCAATTTGTATATAATTATGATCACAATATCATACACTCTAGTGAACATAACGCTATGATATACTTACATGTTGTAGGGAGTGTTAATAATACATGACTACCTATAGTATATTATATATCGAGAATATACAGTAACACAAACTTATATAATAAATCATAACCTTTAGGTGATGGTATAGGTTTACAGTGTAAACTTTACACCCAGAATTGTAATCTTAAAAACCTGTTATGGTTTGTCTATATTATTCTATTATGTTTGCCGAGTTTAATTGATGTGGCGTCGTATGTTATATAATATATAGATTGTTATATAATAAACGAAGTGAGTTAAATACAATGGAGTTAAACGTATGTACCTGTATGTTTTCCTACACATGAATACCTTGTTTTTAAGATATAGAATATATTCGTAAATGAAATGTGTATAGATACATAGGAATCTGTTGATACCCGATACAGATGATGTAATAATGTTATAATGGAGTTAATGATCAGGTTACTGTACGGATAGGTTAAACCATTATAACAAGTATAGATAATATAAATATACCATTATATTAATATAGTAATTAGTATTGATTATGGAGTCTAACAACAGTTATGGGAATAAGTAATAGGTTATGTAAGACCACTAGGTAACACGGTGTGTGGTTGCGTGTGTTTACTTCACGAGCAGCGACACCGACATGCATGTAACCATGTGTGAACTATAGTTTGTTTAGAGATTATAATACATATTTTTAAATATATTTTGAGTAACTAAACCACTATAACAATACCAGTTATATACGTATAAACATACACGTATACTCGATATATTTGTATTTATAATTGTAGATGTTTTATTTTAAAATATAATGCGAATAGAATTTATAAAATTATTATAAAGTAACTTAACATCACATAGATGTAAGATATACTACATCGGTTATGATTATCGTATAAAGTCTTGAATATGTCATTTTCGTTTCATCGATATGAGATCGGAAGCAGGTTGACCTTGATCGATTGACCCCAGGGAGGGAATGCAGAAGTCCCAGATCCTGACCTCCCCGTCCACACTGCAACTTATCATCCTCTTGCTGGATACCTGTACCATGTGTAGTTTAGCTATAGTATTTGTATAGTATATGTGAGGTATAGCTATAGTTTAGCTATAGTATAGATATAGTATATGTGACGTACATGTATAGTATAGGTATAGTATATGTATATTATAGCCATAGTTTACATGAGGTATAGGTATAGTATAGGTAATTTATATACGTATGTTTATTTTATATACCTATATTATATACGGTAATATACGCAATATAATTTCAAAGAAGGGATGATTTCATGAATTACAATGATAGTATACTATAGTATATATACTATCATGATTAAATGTAACACGTTATAACAATCATTATAATGTGTGCGCTGAAAGTTATTTATAACGCTTTATGAATGACATTAAATGAATTCACCAAAGTTAGACCAACACTGTTTGTTCGAAATATGTGTACGCTATACTGTATAAATTTTTATATACATATATACTATATAATATATACTATATATATATATATATATATATATAGTATACTTTATATATATACTATGTATATATATATATATATATATATATATATATATATATATATATATATATATATACTATATATATATATATATATATATATAGTATACTTTATATATGTATATATATATACAATATAGTATATAGTATATATATATATATATATATATATATATATATATAGTATATATGTATATAACAATTTATATATACTATATAATATATAGTATATATATATTATATATATAAAATATATATATATGTATATATATATATATTTTTTTTTTCGGACAATGGTTAGTTAATAACCAGAGCCAATTATCCCATTTATTAGCGAAAACATATTAATACAAATATGACGAAGTAGGCAAGGGAGAGGCCAGGTAATTAAGGATATTACAATAATCCATTGCAGCAGTATTTGCGATAAATATTTAGACTGCCTGTCATGACACGAATACTGAGTAGCGTAATATCATGCTTCCTCAGGCCTAACGAATATTGGTCTTTAGACGTTAGGGATGAGGGTATACCACGCCAGTTCCAACAAGAGGCACTTAGTTTAGCCTGCTTTGCACCAGTACGTTGTTTTGCGTAGGAGAGTATTTCAGGTTTGTTATAGTAGTCAGTTTTGTGTCGGTAATTAGTATCGGTATCTATTGTATCAGTTGAGATTTGCGTATCTATAATATAAACAATGTCATTTCGGTAAGCCAGTAAGTCAGGTTTGCGTAAGCCAAGTTGTGTTCGTATGTGTGGTTCCAGTATAGTTGTAAATTTGTACTTATTAAGTAGAGTGATTAAAAGAGCGTTAACATAATTATGCCTGTGAATAATGTTATTATAATTAAATCTACAGGTCTGCATAATATGATTTAGGCAGTCATATTTATAATTACACCCTCGCCTTAAACAGTTTGTATTTAAACTTGAAAACATACGTTTACATCTGTAATGTGTATATAGTAGACCGTGCTTTAGCTTTACCATATCTACAAAATCGCGACCAGAAAACATCTTTATAGGAGAAGTTATCCAATTATTAATAAAAGGACTATGCGTGCCTAATTCTAAACCCTTGCCATCGATATATATATATATATAGTATATATGTATATAACAATTTATATATACTATATAATATATAGTATATATATATATATATATATATATATATATATATATGTATATATATATATATATATATATATATATACATATATATATATATATATATACCATACAATAGAATGATTTTCAATACGTATAATTGTATGTATATAAGCATATTTATATTTTTTTCAAGATTGAAAATATATTACATTATAACCATGTTAAGATGAATATACTGTTGTACGTATAGTATTGTACTATTGTATTATATAATGTAACTTTATCATTAATATTTCATTATCATTTGTATTTTTTTTTAATTTTATGTATTATTATTTAATTATTATTTGTTTTGATTGTTCAAGTAAAATGATATTATCCTCCTCAACATCGTAACGCTACTGCTATGACGTAACCTTGAAGTCATGAATTACAGCCCTGTGACCTATTAAAGTCCTTACACAGGTCATAGCGTTCATGTCCCATTCCTTGATCGTCATGTCGCTGTGTGTTAACACGTGTGACATTAGTGTGACATACGTATATGGGCTTGTATGTGGGCGTGTTATAGATATATTACTCTTGATGGAAGCGAATTGTTATCTAATTCTAGAATTTGTTTACACTTATAACCACTTTTAGATATTTAAAAAATACTATGTGTAAAATTATAATTATTACTGCCATTATATGTGTAATTCTTAGAATATGTATCAGTATTAGTTATAAATAAAAATGGTAAAATATGAACATGTGCAATGGTAGGTATTAAAATACATAGGTTAATATAGGCATATATACCAATAAATGTTCAATATATAAAAACGCATGGTATTATAAAATGACAATTCTAAGTTGAATACAGAACACGTGAGTAAGTTAGGGTATGGTTTAGTAGCATTGTTCTTTGGATAAATGTACAGATGGGCATACTACCATTTTATCTACGTAATGCATAAACTGACTGTCTACGTGTCCATCTAGATGACAACCCTATACAAAGACCACACCTTTAGCTAACCTAGAAGCCGTGTAGAATCTTCCGGAATAGTAGACGAGGGCGTTAACAGAGTGATTGACGTGCGCCTCGAACTTAGCTAATATACGCCCCTTTCGTGCGTTACGCCTCTCCATCTCGCAGAAGTACACGAGACCGGTGTTACCTGCCACTATGAGCAGATCTTCCACTAACTATGTGTACAGAGGTACGGTTATTATGCCTTGTTACGTATCAATCATTACGTAATACTGGTCGATAGATATTATACTTATGTTTGTAAGTCATATATATATATATATATATTATTATTAATATCCGATTTAGGTATAAGTAATTGGGTAAATGTAGAAGTACTGTTGCTTGTCGACACAATTACCCCTATATATATTTGAAACTATACATTTATAATAGAGTATTACTACATGATTTTATTAATATTAGTGTATATATATAATAAATAACCAATAGTTTTGTAATTGAATCTTGTAGATTTCGTATTGTATTTAATAATTCAAACTTTTCCATCGAATACACGTTTATTATCCTTGCAATAATAGGTCATATATTTAATTATATATTAAATATTATATATTATATAATATATAATATATTATTGTAATATAATATTTGTTTATGTAAACATAATATTAGGTTATATATAATATATTATAATATAATTGCTATTAAATAATATTAATGATGATTAAAATATTATTTAATTTTAGAATATTAATTTGTTAAAATCATAAATAAAGTTATTAAAGCAATTTGATAATATTATCTGATAAATTAGGAGGACTTTTTAGGGATAACCCTAACCTACCGGTAGTTTTATAAGGCGCATATGTTCACCGTCTAAGTTTTATAACTTTCAACATGTTATCCTATACAAAAACTATATAATCATATAAATATATGATTATAATCATTATATATATATATATATATATATATATATATTGTTGACAACAATTGAAAATATTATAATTAACAAAATGAAAAATGCATGATAGCATTTTATTTTAATTACCTCTTTATAACAAACCATATATATTCTCACACACATGAATAGCTAACACATTCATACATGCGTGTATACCTGTCCATGGAGGCGCTGATGATAAGTGCTTCATTAGTGGCCAGGTCTGTAATGGAGGCCTTGTGTTCTCTAAGGGTGTGCTGAAGTTGTAGGGAATCCTTGCAGAATATTCGCACCTTTTTGTCGTGGCAGCCGGATATACTAAATAGGCGTACGTAGTGATAATGAACGTATACTTAATAGATTAGTGATAGTCTGATTACTAACATTATTTGATTGTTTAAATAGAAATTAACTCAAGGTGCAATTAGAAGATATAAAAATGCGATATATAGTTAATGTAGTAAATAGTCTATGGATACAAACATACTCCGTATCTACCTAGATATTACAATTATATTGAGTTTTGTCTGTATAAATCTACAGTATAATCTAGTCCACGTTTTAACTTATAAATGTATCGTAATCCGGGGTTACATTGAAATGTTATTGAATCGATGGTGGATTTACATTAAAATCAGTTAACAGTTCTCCAATACCAGTATATCTAGTACTAAGTATGTGGTTTTTTTATGCAGGACAGATGGCCAGTTGTACAGTTGGACAGATGTACAGTCATGTAATACATTGCGATAGATACAACAGTACACCGCCCATCTGTTCACTTTTCACATTTGTCATGCTACAGAAACTAAACTACAGTTACCGCCATCTAGCGACAACACAACACTACTATAGTATACAGTGTATACTATACACTACTATTGTATACTATAGTAGTGTATACTATAGTGTACTATATACTGTATAGTACATGCTAACAGTATACTGTATACTGTATACCCTATAGGGTACTGGTGAGCTATATGTATGGTATGGTATAGAACTTACGATATATCATTATAAACACTATAATATACAAATAATTATAGATACAATATAGTATATATTATATTATACAATATAGTATACACTATAGTATACACTATAGTATACACTATAGACTATAGTATACATTATAGCTTACATTATAGACTATACACTAGAGTATACATTATAGACTATAGTATACATTATAGACTATAGTATACATTATAGACTATAGTATACATAATGGTATAGCCTACTAACAGTAGATTGCTGATGAGCTGGATACACGGAATGGTTCCCGTGTGGCCGCTGATCGTGAACTTACGCTCGAACCTTACGGCGTCCCATACTATGATGGTCATGTCCCATGAACCAGAGTACAGTAGCGCACGCGCGTACTTCATACACTCTATTCCTCCCTATAGGTGAAGACACGTAATGGGTACCAATGTAGAGTAACCGCGGAATTATAATTAAATATTAATGGGGGTGAATTGATAATTGGATATATATTATTTATAAATATATATATATATATATATATATATATATATATGTTATAAATAATAATATTACATATACAGTAATAATAATAAGAATATCGTATTGGCAATATTAACATTTAACAGCAATACGTGTATACATAAGTCTGTAGGATTAGATTAAGTCGGCCAATAGAAGCACTCACATACATTTAAGAAAAAATCAATACATAATCTAATCAATGTATGTCTTTAATTAATACATTTTTATGATTAGTATAATCTTACTATTATTGATTTTTTATCGGATCGAAGGTTATTAAGTTCATCACTTTATATTATATTAAATTAAAAAAAATAATATATTTAAATATATTTTGTTATAATAATAAATAATTATTTATAATTAAATATGTTTAGTTAATATTGTTATTAATATATATTGAAAAATATTAAAAAAAACACATGGTTAATATCTTAAAATAATATAATATATATATAAATAAAAATCAAAATAATTAAATATGGGATGGAACGGGGTAGTGGCCGAGAACGGAGTAGTGTCCGTTTTAATTAATGCTTAAATTAAATGGTGCTAAATAGGATAAAAGTTCTATATACAATATTTAGATAATCAAAATGCCTATAATATAAATTAATTTTTTTTTATAAATAATTAATTAATTACTCTAATTTATTACGTAATCATTTTTGTAAAATGTTAACAAAAACATGATTATATATATGTATACTTATCTATGTGTATGCATCATGTGTGTATATAATTAAATAATTGAATCAAATAAGGTGTGCATCATAAATATATTTATTAAATATTACATAATTAATAAAATATAAATCGAATTACATTACGAGACACCTATTGCATAATATGATACAACCGGCCACTACCCTGGACCTTGCTTATTTTAATGCTTTTTTATGCCTTTTTTAATGCCTACTAAATTGTTGATATTATTCAGTAATATATAAAAGTGAAATCACCGCATTCTAGACTTATATGATTTATAGCTAATTTAAAATAAATATAAGATGTTAAAATTCAGTATTTATCGATATATTAGAAGTATGCTGAGGCATATACATTATCGGTCACTAATCCGTTCTCGCCACTACAAGTATTATATAATTATTTAATAATATTATACATATAACATGTGTAATTTTTTTATTTAATATTTATAAAAATATGTTTTATTAATTATTTTCCAATATATCTATAGTTCAGAATTATACCTATATAACGTTAGCGACATAGTTTAATAATGGGAGAATCGTAAACTTTATGCCCGGTGAGTTTCTGAATGTTCTTACAGCTGCGGATATCCCACACTCGGATGAGCCTGTCGTTACTTCCGGTAAATAGTAACACCTTGTCGAGTTCAATGCAGGTTACAACTTGAGTGTGACCCTATTTAGTAATCAACATGTAATTTGTTAAGTGATTTATATAATTATGTTATTGAAATTCTATATATGTAATTATGATTGCAATTATAGATATTTGAATAGTTATAATTATGAAAAGTATAAATACGATGACTAAAAATAATGTAAATAATATTCATTTTAAATATAAAATTATTGATAAGAACCAGGTAGTAATGCACACAATATACGTAGTTATAAGTATTACTGTAGTAGTGTGATTAATATCTTCATAAACGCATGTATGGTATTTATATTCGCGTTTAATCAAATTATATGTTGTAAATTCGAACCAACATTATTCGCACTGGAACTCTGTTAAATATAACATGTTTTAATATATCTTATTTCCACTGGATAGTCATAAAGATAGAATAATATATCAAATGTATCTATACACCTGGCTAAATAGAGAACATACATGCATTTTATTACCCAATAGTGCCTAATATGACAATAATGAGTATCAGTAACTCTATTTTGTATCATGCCTCACAATTCCTCCATATAATAATGATCGGCTCCGATTACAGATTAGTTCCCTTAACGTTCTAGCCATATTGAAATGACATTATAGCTGATTGGTTATAATAAAAACTTCATTTAGTTTATGGATATGATGAAAAGATTCCAGCAATATAAATATAACAAATAATAAATAACAAATAATACATATTATAAGGGGAAATAGTTTCCTGACCCTCCTACACCCCTCATTAACCCCACTAAGTTTTAGCGGTAACCTCTAGTTTCCCGAACCTTCTGATACCCCTCACTAACCCCGCCTAGTTTTAGCTATAACCTCTAGTTTCCTGACCCTTCTGATACCCCTCACTATGCCAGCGTAGTTAGTTTGCTTCATCGCATCTCCCGTATTATCAGATGTGTCTTCTAGTTCATTCTTCCAGTGCAGCTGATGCTTAGAGTAAAAGTTACCCTGCAATAGAGAGACATGTACATCCATTTTAGGTATCATTATCAATTATAGAGGTTGCTATTTATGATATATATATATAGTCAACTAGTTAATATTTGTATAAGTAATACTTTAGTCAAACGCACATTTTAAATAGTAGAATATATTTTATATGTATACAAAAGTATTTATTTTCATAGATTTTGAAATGATATATAAAAACTATACACATACAAATATTACTAATTTAATAATTACGTAATATCGAAAGTAGTGACCTAATCTT
The DNA here is from genome assembly GCA_964019155.1 of Osedax fenrisi. NCBI lineage: Eukaryota > Metazoa > Annelida > Polychaeta > Sabellida > Siboglinidae > Osedax > Osedax fenrisi. Next base: position 70,869,714 of record OZ025240.1, on the reverse strand, counting down.
TATTTTTATAATCATAGAAACTGAAAAACTAATATTATATGGTTTAGTATTAAATAAATATCAATATTTTGATTTAAATAAATTACCGATACGGCTACCTGAAATATTATAAATAATCGTAACAATAATTCTATTATAATACGTATGATAATATATGCAATCTAACAGATAAGTCATTGATTCGATTAAGAGGGGGTCTAAGGTCTAGTGCAACCTCCTCCTCCTCCTCTTCCGCTTGCACTTGTCCTCTGCCACGAATCCATTGAGTTATACTTTCAGAGGTTAGTGTAAGAAAAAGCGGTTAGTCTTATAAAATGCAAATAAAAGCGTTTATACATCGTTATTATAGCTTTAGAAAACTTTAGTTTAAATCCATAAATCATCCATTTCCATTAATCACTTTGATATATAATATTTATATTTATTATAGAAATATATAAATATATATGTATGCAGTACACTTCAATGCACAAAATGGCGGTAAGAAAAAGCCCCAACATTGAATTTAGAAATTAACAAAAAATAAAAATATTAATTTAAAAGCAAAATATATAATATAAAAATTCAAGTGTGAAAAAAATTGCATATACACATGTAACATAAAAATTAAAAATTAAGTATATATATTTACTAAAATTTAGATAAAATGTAAATTTTATTTTTAATGTCAATACATGTTACGCGTATGTACCAAACATGATTTTAAACCACGCTATGTATTCTAACATTACATTAGTCATTAAATGTAACTTTATAATTATTTTCATTTATAATAAATAATAGCAAATTAGTTTTATAGATTAATTAACAGATTTATATTAAATATCCATATGAGAATACTTTAACAAATTTATTTATAACAAAATTATTAATTAATCAGTTAAAAAATATTAAATTATTGGTCAAATAATAATAAATTAATGTAACTATAGTATATATATATACTATAGTTACTATTACTAATACTATTACTAATACTATAGTGTTATATACCATACATATAATTTAATATACGTATTATATAATATATTATAATTTAATTGAAATAGAAATATTAGAAAATTCAAATGAATATTAATGAATAATTAATTGTAATTCAAATTAATTCAAATTGTAAATATAGTTGATATATATATATATAAATTCCTCCAATTATAATATACTATATTATTATTAATATTTCTTAATTTACACGATCTCTATAAATGAGATACTATTTCATTAGTTACTATTACGTTAGAAAATATGAAGCATAGCACAATGTAAATTAATAAATCTAAAAACCCCGATTTTATTTGATTTTCAGTGTCATCCATAACAATTTCCGCAGATTTCGTTCGGTCAATTTTCGTTTTAATCTTCTTTTTTTGAGTTTTCTTTTTAATGACAGCAGTAGTCTTTGTAATCGGTTCAGTGAAAGTTGCTTTTTGTGTAATCGCTCGCTTTAACGTGAACTTTTGTAGCTCTTTAAACTCAACTGTATGTAGTAGAATCAAATGGATAGATTTTAAATATGTATATTTCTCAAATATATCAATACATCAATTATATTATGTTAATATATATATATATATATATATATATATATATATATATATATATATATATATGTGTGTGTATGTGTATGTTCTATAAAAATAATGTACGATAATAATATAAATATTATTCTTATTTTTATTTAATCACCGTTTAAACACAACATATGTTAACAATAGAATACGGAATTATTAATAATATTATATGCAAATTATAATGGGTATTATTTTAGGTTAGTTTACGCTGAATTAGTTGAATAAGTGATTATTAAATATAACATTTACGACGTAAACTTAAAGATACCACGTGGCCACTAAACCTAAACTGGGAGTCTTGCTCCTCCTGGTGGTGGAGGCGGACATCTTACAGGGCAGGAAGTCACGTGACCTAGCGAACAGTGTGGAAGGTTCCAATAGTATGGTAGACGGTCTGACCTTCGTGGACGTAGGACCCAAGAGCGATACCCTCGTAGACGAATGCACTCGCTTCAGCAAGTAGGACTGTCTGGCTAGCAGCTTACCGATCCCTTTCAGCGACCGACCTACTTCGTAGTCTATATCCATATACATATATATACTTATTATAGTATTAGTTATTATGATATATTTATAAATTTATGAAATTCTAATATATTATATTTTATGAAAATAAAGAATAAAAGTTATAAAAGTATTAACGTATTTTTATAGTCTATATTGAAATATTAGATTTTAGTTCATATAAATTGATTTCACATACACACCAATATAAACACATACTCGAACATATACACACTGTGTAATGAGTATACTCGAAACTCGAATAAAATTAATCACCGACCTGCTTTACCGGACTCTGCCCTACATTTACTGGCGGAGAACTTCAGTATAGATCTGATGGCAATGTAGGCCTCCTTCCAGTCTACCGCTTCTCCGTTGTCCCTGGTGATCAGTTCCACCATGTTCTGTATCGAGTAGGCGTAACCTTATAAACGTGGGCGTAACTGTTACTATGGTTACCGATATAATTGTATATATTGTTACGAACGTATTGGTTGCTATTTTTACAAGCGCAGAGGTTTATATAGCTATAAGAAAAGATACAATAACATGGAGTGCACTGTTAAAAATTAGGGTACAGCGAATTCAATTTATAGGTTACATATCGTTAAAATATCACAACAATTTACGATGTACCCTAAATACATGACTTTTAAATTCACTATAGTGTAAACTCTATATATTTATTAGGGTAAAGCTATGTTAAATATTTGTGTACGTGATTATTATATTTACATATCATGTAATTCAAATATTGTACATATCATATAATTGCATTAGGGTACACGGTATCATATAATTATTATAGATAAAATTATTTAGGGTACGGCTATGGGGATACTACTTACATCCTAAAAAAGGCACTCGCTGTACCCTAATTTTTAACAGTGTGGTCATCGCGTATTGGTCGCAATGATTACCAGCGTAATTGTTGATATTGTTGAGAACATCGTTCACCATCATTATAATAAAGTAATTATACGTAATAGGTACTAGTAGTAGATATAGTAGGTTGAGATAATGGTAATACACATGATAATAATATTTAGTAGTTAAGTAATGCTATTATTCTGCCATCTTATATAGCCGCGGGTAGAACATATAAGTAGGTTCTGCAATACATAATGATATTATTAGTGTGCCACCTATTTGAGATGATAATCGTAAAGTTTACACATTCGTGTTGTTATGATAGATGTATTGACGGCAATAAAGGAAATGATGGTGTAGTGATAAGTTGTTGGAATAGCCTACATACATCCATGTTAAGGGTGTTAATGATAATAACACTTATATTGTATATATATATATATATATATATATATATATATATATATTAATTTAAATTAGTATTACATGTGTATATTCTAACTAAATAATAATATATTACAACTAGATATATCGAGGTACTCGAACCTATTCGTTGACACTTTAGTTTCCATAACCCATCATTTTCTAGTAAGAAACGCCACCTTTTGCATACCTAAAATTAATGAATATCCAAGGCTATATATAAACACGTATAGATATATATATAAATATATATATATATATATATATATAAATATGTTATCGTGTATATTATACGAGCGAATATACATAGTATACATATGTAAATAGTCTATGTATTAAATATTGCATTACAACCGTGGATTAATAGTTAAAGAATATGGGTATTAAGTAATTTTATATTTGTGATGTGTAATAACTGAATATTTAATTATTCGTAAAGAATTATATTTCTATAATTTATTACGCGAGTACAATAATGTACTACAATTCAATAACATATTGTAACAATTAGAATACGCTATTATGAAATTTCTCTAAAATATTTGTGATAATATAACAATTTAGATATAATATAAATATATAGTACATTATTTGACCCGAGTAATTACTACTAGTAAAATAATTATTTTTAAATAATTAAAAATATATATATATATAAATATATAATTCTAAATAATGAAATGTACGATAAGAATAAGATATATGAACTATATCCTAGATGAGTATACTATATAGTGGTAACCTGTGCGACACTGGCTAGCTCGGCATCGTCGAGGTTACTGAATACAATCAACAACATCCGGTCTGGTAACCACGTGATCCGGGTACAGTCCACGAGTCTGTTATTACGTAACACACATTTGTCACGTGGCAGGAGTGTATTGTTTACAGTATTACGCACGTTACGAGGTCACAATGGGATACAATGGCATTCATATTATGTATGGATCTATATTACTTTTTATTTTTATATATTTTTATGTATTTTTATGTATTTTTATTAGAATATGTTAAATATGTACAGTATTAGTAGAAATTTGATGTTACGGTTGAATTATTTTATCGAGAGCTAAATAAAGAGAGAAAGATAGAAATAAAGAGAGAGGAAAACAGAGAGAGAGGAAGATAGAGATAGAGGAATACAGATAGAGAAGAAGATATAGAGAGAGATAGGAATATAGATAGAGAGAGAGGAAGATACAGAGTAGAACATTTTATATTGTGTGTTTGTAATCATTAATTGGGATTCACTGAAATTATATAGGTTTATACAAAGCACAGAATATAACGCATACAATAGTAGAACATCATTACTTATTCATAATTACTAATTATAACTAGAATGATATATCTTATGTTATTCATAAATAGGTGATGGTATCGATAAACAGTGTTTATTCTATGTTTATCTTGGTATTGTATAAATTCGGTAATATATATATATATATATATATGATACTGATGAAGCGACTATACAATCTATGAAGTAACCTCTTGTGTATGTAATGAGATAGGAAGCTCATTAACTCGCTATCGCATAACTTGATAAGATCGCAGAACAACGAAAACCTCTCGTGGTCCTCCCAGCTTCCTATCCACTAACGATGTATGTAGTATAAGAGTGTCGTATTTATTATATACAATATATCATTTATCATATAACATATATCATATATCATATAAAATATATCTTATATATATTTATATGGCTTTGATATAGATAATGTGATTCATTGTCTAGATTTTAAGTATACTATCGTTTTAAGTATACTATAGTATAAAAAACATCTATCAGCAGGTAATATATTATTTATTATTAATTAATAATACGTTATAATATATTGAATATATAAAGTTAACGCGTATAATACAAGAGGATTAGGAGAGGGTCGATTTAAAGATTACGATAAAGGATTAGATTAGCAAGGAACAGTACACCCGAACCAGTGATTTGCATCTCACGTCTACATAATGTAATATACGATACAGTTGGCTATGTTATGTAGAAGTTAGTTTTGTGTCAGCAAGAGTTTAGAGGCATCGTAAGGTATGCCGTCGAAAGATTGATTTATTTTTTAAGAATTCCAATTCGAAGCAATTTTCTGTGTTTTAATGAATTATCGACCTATTGCATTAACAACAACAAATATATACGCATTCACGGATAATATGGTTCAAAGGTAATGTATATGTAGTTTAATAGGATAAATATTGTCGAGAAGATAGGTAACGAATTTATTTATTATTTATCCATCTCGTTCTTTATTTGTTTTTATTGTCTACTATTTTTAGTGTAGTATTCAAATTACTATTTATGTATTATTCCGTATTTTATTGAATCTATGAGATGTAAGATCTAAATAACTAAATATCTAAATAACTATAATATCGCTAATGAACCTAATTATATATAGATAATTAGGTTCATTATCGATCAAACAATAATACGGGTGATCACATTACTTGATTAGAGTTACCTAGGCATGGTGTATGGACGAATACTATTGTTCTAAAGCGGAGTAAATCATAAACTTACATAATTATTTATAACCTTCCATATCTGATTACATTGATCGTTGAATTGGTTTTTCATTAAATCTTGTTTATGATTAAATAATTTTTTTTTTTTTCTATTTATTTTTTCGCCTATATATTGAAAGTATCTTGTGAGTATCCTATGAATAATCATTATAACACATTGTAATTATATAAATACACAGGTCTATATATATTTATTTTAATATAATATTTACTCTATACGTATAATTCTATTAATATATGAATTACAATTATAATATTAATTAAATTAATATTAATATTAGATTAAATCTTGAATTATCTTCTGATATTAATTGCAAGTCATATCATTTTTTAAACGCATACACGGAATAAAATATTCAAGCATATAATTAAATTTGTAGAATATATGTTAAAGCATAATATTATATTATATCTGATATTATAACATATATATATACAGTCAACTCTCGATAGACTATCACAAACCTAGCTATTCATATTTCTTACAAATGCTAGTTTGATTTTGTATATATTTAAATACAATTAAACTATTTTGATATCTCAGAAATATGATAACCGACATATTTATTTGACCCCTTGAATTATTATACATTGAGAGTTGACTGTATATAAACATACACTACACTACGTATTATTATGGATCATGGTACACTAAGAAATGCAATAATGACAAACTATTATCTGGCGAGTTGAACATATTCATGTACGAAGAATTCAGACGGGAAACCGAAACGCAATTTTCACTTAAATCATTAACGAACTTATGCGAGGTCCAAGAGTTGTGCATGTACGAATTTATATTGTTCTTATCTGAAATTGAGTGCATAACTTTTATAAGTATATAAATCATATAACATTATAACTATTATTCTGTTACATTTACTTATTTACGTTGTAAGTATTTTAACTACAAGTACAGGATATATCCGACTTATATATATATATATATATATGTATAAATGTGGTATACTTATAGTAATACATGTATACGGCCTATGAATTGTAATTCATTTTGTTTGTAAGGAATATGTAATGGTATTCGATCTCATAAATATACTATATTGAATATAATATATATATATATATATATATATATATATATCATGAAATACTGTTGATTGCGAGTATATATTTATTATATGGGTAATTGAAAGAGGGTGAAAGATGTAAACATTCCATTAGTAATTGTTTCATTATTATAGAGGGTATCGTGGTAGTCACTTTTAGTATTAATGAATTGCATTATATGTATATATATATATATATATATATATATGTATATATAATTATTTAGGATTATTGATGGCCAGTAATGATGAAAGAAGGACATTGAATGGCAATAAAGTTAAACCTAATAAACTATATCGAACTTGTTTACTATATATAGTAGAACCTTATAAGGTTCGAGCCATATAAGGTAATTATTACGTATATAGGAAGAAAATGATGTTTTGGATGGAATATTTACTATATATTTGTATGAGGTTTACAATTTATTAATAATATATTTAGGGAGGAAATATATTATGTGACGTGGATTATATATATATATATATATATATATATATATATATATATATGATATTCTATACAATTAATGTTTTTTAATCGAATATAACATTATATTTGTCAATATATAGAATATAATATCACATTAGTTATTAAATTAAATAAAATATAAACGAATCTACCAAATCTAAGTCGTTATAACGAGTAGTCAAAGGTTGTAGGGGAGAGTGGGGTTGTATGAACAGGTGTCTTGCATGAGCCACTGGAGATAACAATTGTTTGCTACAGCAGAAATTTGATTTAACTGAACTAGTATCATCATCTATAATTAATACAGTTGCGGAAGTATCATTTAATAACAAAATAAAAATAGTAACATTTTAATCACATTTTTAACTAAAGTACGCTCAAAAGTAAAAATTCCAGACAAGGTAATATATGTTATAACTTCTATAATAATTATTTGATTATTTTCATATTATATATATGATTTTAATATATAATTAACTTAATATTAATATAACAATATATTTAAAATTTTAAATAAAATATTAAAATGTTATCAATTAATAATAAAATTTGATATTGGGTTGAGTAAACCACTAAAAACGGGGTTATATGAACATTGTTCAATCAACCAAATATCATATGTTAATATTTATAATATATTATTATAATATTATAATATTAATATTATTATAATATTATAATATATATTCAATGATCCGAATATAAATAAGTAATGATTAAATATAAATAATATAATTAATTATATATCAATATAATTAATTTAATTAATTTTAATGAGGGTCAATTACTAATTCATAATAATTATTTAAATATTATTTCTAGGAATCAAAAATAAGAAACTATACTCAAAAAACTGATAGAATAAGTGATAAAACTATCATGACAAGAGCAATTAAAGAAGTAAAACAGGCTATGTTCTTTCAACCCCGCCTTTGGGGTTGAATGAACTTTTTTATTTTTTTTATTAATTGTAATTATGAAATCTTATAAGTATTCCTTATATCTAAAAGTGATATATTAGTTAGCTAATATCATATATTATACAATACAATATAAATAATTAAGAACAATTTATTATTACCACAATGATATCACTTTATACAAAAACATGGTCATACAACCCCACCCTCCCCTACACTACCCTGTGGTATCCACGTATCGATATCGTGCATGGTTCGATATAGCGAGGTTTTCATAAATTCCGCATCTTTAATTTCCCTGACAGACAGGCGGATGATATTGACAGCCAGTTCGAGGGCGTATTTAAACAACGGATCCTCCGTCAACTCGTCCTCAACTTCATCCAGTATTGGCGTGGTGGGCGTGACTACGTGGTTCGGTGATTGACAGCTCGTGTCGACGACTTCGTGATCGGTATTGCCATCTGGCGACAGAGATGTAGTCATAATGTCCGGTTCTGACTCGTCAACGATATCTTCATCTTCTGTTACTGTTACGAATAATAATTCGCAATAGAGTATTCATATATGGGATAGTATTCATATTTGGGAATATTAATGTTATATATATATGAAATAATGAATATTAAGCAAATGAATATTGAAATAATGAATATTAAGATAATGTTATTAATCTAATATAAATATATGCATTAGTATACGAACATATAATGAAATATAAAAACGGTGTTAAGAAACGTTTCAATAGTTTACTGAAAATACACGAATAGATACTATTAATAACTGTAATACCTATACCAGAGAGTTGTCTAAGGAAAGATTAACACTCACTAGAAATCGTGTAATTTTATTTTGTATACAAATACCAATAGCGCCACCTATATAGGGTAATTTTCGGAACTATATGTTGCTTATAATGTAATTCGTATCAAACAATGCACTTTTAAAATGAAAAATAATATGCTTTATTATTAATTATTATTTTATTATGAAAACTAAGTATATACAAATATAAAAATATAATATATAAAAATAAATAGGATTTGTTTGTTTTAAAAGAAAATTTATATTGCATGTAATTTAATAGAGCAATGAAAACATTGTAGTATGCAAATAGCGGCCAACCTAAATCTATTTTATACTGCTGCTAGCAGCGGGATGTATTAATACTAATCACGTTGCGTAGATAGTGAGTGTTATATCTTTTCTTCGCAAAATCTTTGCCAATACTATACTATAATATACTATACATTAGTAAACTATTTTATACTATACTATATTATATTATTGTATAAATATGGGCATATGATTTTAAAAATTCTTGCCATATTTTATATCACTGATACGAAATTTGTATAGTAGGATATGCAAGTTATAATAAATTAGTATATAATAAAATATAATATTAGAACATAAATATATTAATTAATTTGTATAATGTTAATATATTGTTGAAAATACCGACTATGTTATAAATGAAGCACATTACATATTATATGTGTATGAATTTAAACCACATATCTCCAAGGAGTTATAAATCAGCTTACATTTATGAGAAATACAACTAGTTAGCATAATCTAGATAAAAGAAACAATTCAGATAATCGCTTCTTAACTGACCTATGTGTTGATATTTAGCTCTCCTGGCAATGCCGATGGACACTTTGGTTTTACTGGACAATAGACAATGTGCCGTGAAATCACGATGAAACAAAGGCTCCAAAGATGTTGCCATAGACTCCAGTAAATGTATTGTGCTTCTGTATTCAGTGTAGTATACTTGTGCATATGTGTGCGTATGTGCATGTGTGTGTGTGTGCGTATGTGTATGTAAGTATGTATTTGTGTGTTTATTTGTATGAGTTTTTTGTGTATATGTGTGCTTGTAGGTATGTGTGTATATGTATGTGTGTATGTTTCTATGTGTATATGACTATGTATTTTTGTGTCTATGTGTATGTGAATGTGTACATATGTATATGTGTTTATGTGTCTATTTGTATGTATTCATGTATTTGTGTGTATGTTTCTATGTATATATGAATATGAGTTTTTGTGGCTATGTGTATGTATGTTGAAAGTTGAAGTTGACAGTATTTATTTAGATACACCATTACTAATAATAATTATAAAAGGTGTATCGGACAATATATATCACATATAGATACAAATAGCGAATGTTTATAATTCGTACGATAATAATTACAATGCGAAACAATGTTGGTCAATAAGAAATTTTGTTAATTATTTTTAAAGATACAAATTGAGAGTTGTGTATTCTAAGTGAAGGGTAAGTTTATTCTATCTAATCGATGATGATGATCTGCATTTTATTTTTGTATTTGATAAAATGGGTAATTGGTAATTGGTTGGTGTAGTTTAATATAATTTGTATTACGTTAAAGTCTAGTGTTTGTTTTAAGTTGTATTTTGTTTCATATATTATAGTTTAAGTTATAAGTAATAGTATTTTTAAGTATTGTAAGTATTTTTTAGTAATTGTAATTATTTTTAGACCATATTTTACAATGATAAATTTCTAAATATTTTTGGTTTAGTCATTTAAATATAATATTATAGGATGATATTACATAATATTGATTAGAAACTATTATATGAGAATACTTGAATCCGTCTATTGTGTGAATTTATATGGATGTATAGTGTAAATTATGAACATTATGCACTCATATATCAATATTATCATTCAATATTTTGCCAATTGTCAAAATGAGCCTTATATTTAGAATCTATATAGATTCTATATATATGGCAATTTAAATATACTTATATATTCAATACATAATAATATATGGAAAATTGGAAATAATTCGTATATACAATATTGTCATAATTGTTGTGTGTTATTCATAGTAATGTATCTATATATGTATCTATATATACATATATTATACTATAGTACCTATCGACGAATCCCGCGAGAATAGTACGGCACTGGCCGCCAGACCATCGCGTCCACCACGTGATCACCTGATTACGTAACTGCTTGTTGTTCAGGTAGGGTATGAAGTGTTGCCCTACAGAGCGGTTCTTACCGATGTAGGGCAGGGTTCGAATGTTCGAGAAGTTGCTGTACCGCAGATCTATTACGTAGGGGGGGGGGGGGGGGTTAGGGTAGGGTTAGGGTTATGTGAATTATTGCGTAGTGAGAGGTAAACCTGCATTGATACTATATATGTAAGTACGTGATAACCTATACATAGATTATTATAATATATATTTATATATATATATATATATATATACATTGATTAATTAGAAAATTAACTCATACTTTGTACTAGTGATAATATAGTGTTGTAATAATGTAAACACATGACAAATAAATCGAATAAATGTTGTTATTGCTACGAGTCTGAGTTAACGGTATATAACCTTTACGAGTTTCTGTAGTGTATTCCCCCATCTTCTCAGTGTTAGGAGTGTAAGAGCATCTCATCCCTTCAGTCAGAGAATATGCCATGTCTGAGAGACTTATCTAAACTGTAATATAATAAATATATGCTTTAGAATCTATATATATATATATATATATATATATATATATATTATACATAATACACATATACATATTATATTACTATAATAATACATATACGCGTATTATATGTGATTACATAGTTAAATAACAAATAATTTTAATAACAATATAGAATGATCTATTCCTAATAAGCATAACATATTATATAATATAATACTTATATGTATTAATTGTATTGTGTGAATGTGATGCATTATATTATAGGATATGGATTCCACTGATTTTCACGGGAAAGACCGATCAGGATCAATCCTATGGGATAACACTATTCCACATGCAGGACATCGTTATATGTACCTACATATAAAGCTATACATACGGATTAATGCTAACGGTTGCTAACTTATTGAACATTATATGTATACATACACACACACACACACATATATATATATATATATATATATATATATATATATATTTTCGGACAATGATTAATTTTTCGTAAAATATTAAGCCATATGTCATTTGAAGATTATTTGGTTTTATTTTCGAAATATGATGTAATGATGCAACATAAAGTTGATCATGTTTCATTTAGACTAAATGTGGGTTAAATGTTAACAAGTAAAAATGCGATACATTGAATATAATTATTATCCCAAAGGAAAAAACAGTGGATATGTAACCCATATGGTTTTATCTATTGATAATTCAACAATTAAAGCGTTAAATATAGAAGACACTTATATAAATAATTCAATTAATGATGACCTCATATAGAAACTTTTAGCAATACCTAAATCTACTCTAAAACACTAATACAAATTATTTATGCTTAAAAACCATATAATTCCAAGTATGATTCATACCTTGACTTTCTCTAATGTATTTACATTCATTACAAATAATGGACATATGTATTCGGTCGTTCGTCAGACGTTAGCTTCGACTACATTCGGATACTACATTCGGTATATTATACGCACCTAGTAGTGTCGCTGGGATAGCTATCACTCGTATTTTTCTGGCAATATCGGTGCTGCGGCTAGAAAGGATTTCATCTATTAGAAGGAATGATGACACTATTATACAAAATCTTCCTGATAGCGTTATCCTAAATGGTCTACACCTTGAGGTGACATCTATATTAAATATTAATGTACGTGACTATTCAAATTACATATCGTGCAATTCAATTACGTTATATATCATATAATTGCATTAAGGTACACAAGCTAATATTCTTTAGGGTACAGTTTGATTATTGTTAGGATATTGATCGTATTTATTCAAATTGTACCCTAATCAGGGTACGTCTATGGGGACACTATTTATATCCTAAAAAAGGCACTCGCTGTACCCTAATTTTTAACAGTGTAGTTCCTAAAAGTAACCCGATATAGGTGGTACTGGGATATTTTGTATACAAATTCGTATTACACGATTTCGCGTTAGTGTTATATCTTTCCTTAGAAAAATATTTGATATGGTTATCAAATTTGGACCGATATCTAGCTGTATTTTTTTATGTGGTCGCGGCTTAAGCCTTGAGCTACCTAACTATATTCAATAGTTTATTTGGTAGATACTTATTTACTAATATATTCAATATATAATCATTAATTAATGTTTACAGAAGCTGTTCACAATGTTTCAAAAGAACACAGTAATGCGGTTATTGGAGATATTATTGGACAATATCTAATATATATCAAGAGAGAAAATTAATATATAAAACCAAATATGTTTTTAAATGACTTATGTTATTGTCTGTTTTACAAGTTATTTTAAAAACATGATTTATTTCACTTTTGTTTACAGGGTTGTATATAGAATGCCATCATTGATAAATGCCTATAGGCAATTAGCTATAGCTAATGTTATTATGTATATACTATTTGTTTAATATTTTATTGTAATAAAACATATAACCTTCATAAATCATTTATATTTTATGTATACTATATTTTATCTATGAGTATCTATTTTAGTTAATGTGTATACAAATAATAGTTTTGTTAATTGGATTAATAATATTTATCTTGCATATAAATTTCTACAATATAATATAAATGTATAAATATATTATTACAAGCAAATTATATAAAGTACATATGTAATAAAATGTATTAAAAAATGCAATAAATATCTAAAAAGAGCTTAAAATAGGGTAAGCTAATATAGGAAACAAAAATTATGGATATAGGTCGATTGACTAATTATATTTTAAATGTGGGTCATTTGACCTATTTAAAAATAAATAATTTGACCAACTTTATTTAAATGTTGTTCATTTGAGCTATTTTGTATAAAATAAATTTGGGTCATGTGACTAACATTTTATAAATATTAGTCAAACTTTATACTATACTTTTGACCCACATTTGAGGCATAATGTTAGTCAGTTGACGAAGTTATTTTTATGAATGTCGATTATACGATGAATACACATTTGTTGATAACACGTCCATACATAAATATCTTTCAATATATTTAGTTAATTCTGTCGATGGTAATGGTTTAGAATTATGCGTCGCATAGTCCTTTTATCGATAGTTGGATAACTTATATACTCCTATAAAGATGTTTTATGGTCGTGATGATATATATATGTTAAAGCTTAAGCACAGTCTACTGTATACACATTACAGATGTAGACGTACGTTTCCAAGTATACATATAAACTATTTAAGGCGAGGGAGTAATTATAGATATGACTGCCTAAATCACATTATGCAGACCTGTATATTTAATTTTAATATTATTATTCACATACATAATTACGTTAACAATCTGTTAATCACTTTACTTAATAAGTACAAATTTAATACCATACTGGAACCACACATACGAACTCGACTTGGCTTAAGCAAACTCGACTTACTGACATACAGAAATTATATTGTATACATTATATATAATACAAACTATAGTTACTCAGATTTCAACCGATACAATAGATACTGATACTAATTACCGACATAAAACTGACTACTATAACAAACCTAAAATACTCTCCAACGCAAAGTAATTTACTGGTGCAAATCAGGCTAAATTAAGTACCTCTTGTTGGAACTGGAGTGGCATACTCTCCTCCGTAACGTCTAAAGACCTATATTCGTTAGGTCTGCGGAAGTATGATATTACTCTACTCGGTATTCGTGTTATGACAGGCAGACTAAATATTTATCGTAAATAATGCCTCAATGGATTATTGTAAAATCCCAAATTATATGGCATCTCCCTTGACTACTTCGTCATATTGTTGTTAATATGTTTTACGTTAATAAATGGGCTAACTGGATCTGGTTATTAACCAACCATTGTCCGAAAAAAATAAATATATTAAGATAACATAAATATTATAATGTTTTAAAACTTCAACACTTAACAATATATTAATAAAGTTAATATTTATAATATTCAAATTTTATATATACAATCAAAACATATATATATATATATATATATATATATATGTTTTGATTGTATATATATATATATATATATATATATATCATCAGGTAAACGACATAAGCATTACGCTTCATCGATTACCTTGGTCATGCCTAAATTCTGATATTATTATTATTATTATTATTATATATATATATATATATATATATATATATTAATTACATATATGTATATAATAAATATATATAGCAATAATAAGGGAATATATATATATATTGGATTAAATATATATATATATAATTGTTTAAAAAAATAATATTCAATTCTACTTTTTTAAACTTTTTTTACTTACACACTATACAAATATACATGTATAGATTAAAAAGTGTTGTTTATATAAATATATATATTTAATAATTTACTACTTATTATTATTAATATAAATTGATAACGTTTATTTATATTAATATACTATGGTAATGTACATAAATGCAGTTTCAAATAATATTAATTTCGGTTGATGTACTGATAACTCTAGTGATAATACATTTATAAATTTGATATTAAATGTAATATATTTTAAATATAATTATATTTTAAATATTATATATATATATATATAATTCAGACATAACTATAATATATATTACATAGTTTAGATATTATAATATATTAGATGTATATAAGTCATGTATAATGTATAATCCAAAGACAACATAATGACGTCCTGATATACGTCAAACTTAATAACTGTTAACTAATTAATATATTAACTAATTCATCTAATACGACAGTTCTATTGAACACGGTTAGCAATTATTGTAGTAGTAGTGCCTAAATATACTAACAAACCAAACACGTTATAGATATTAATACGTACATATACACATACGTGTAATATAATCACTGTTATAGGTTAAATAATTAATAGTGTATCGTGTATAAATAAAAGACAAGATACATTATAATATCATTAGAATATATAATACTATATAGTAACTATAGTATAGTTACTATACCCATCGTAGATAATACATGCAAATATACATGCACATATATATATATATATATAATAATAATAACATATGACAAATAAGAATACTTTATTATGTTTTATATATTTATATATACCTACTTTAATAGAATAATTATACAATATCAATTTAGTTATATAAGAAATGAATGTACAATGTTATATCTATATAGCTATTTAAATATATATATATATATATATATACAACTATTGACATATAATAGTCTATATATTACTATAATTCTAAGTAAAATATTACTTATAACTCGACACTTATAAAAACTATTATACTAATTATATTAAAATACAACTTTATATAAATAATATATAAATTTGTGTGTATATATATATATATATATATATGTATATATATATATATATATATATATATATATATATATATATATATAATTATTACTAACATATGTGTGTACGAATTATAATACGCATACAACAGTAACGTACGAGTACAAAAGTTTAATAAGAATCATACATTAATCTACCACTACTGCTACTGTTACTGCTACAGTTACTGCTACCAATACTACTATTATTACTGATACGTCTGCTAATGCTATTACTAATACGTGTACTACTGTAATGCTCGGTAGTATTGACGTCTCCCGAATTTGACTGACAGGCGTGTTTACACGTGTAGTGGTCAGTGGTCAGTGGAATTGACTCGGAGCTTGTTCCTCCCGACTAATCGCATTTATATTGACTGCTACCGGTTCGTGTATCGCCCATGGCAACCGCATCAACAATAACAACAACGACGATTCGCCTACTAGGAACGCAGTCGACCGTGACGCTACTAATCTCGTGTAATCTCGAGTAATATGGCGAAATAACACCTGTTAGTTTTTAATCTAGCTTGTATATTTACAATTCATAGAAAACTACTAAACACATACACTAAATACATATATTATATAAGTGATTGAATAGTGTTATTTGTAATTGATTTGACCTTATATACTTGTAATTGTTATAATAACTGTATACTACCAAATGGTATATATATATATATAAATGTGGTAAATTATCATGTATATATAAATATATATATATATATATATATATATATATATATATAGATATCATTAATATAAATATGAACACATGAAAGTATTAAAATACCATAACATATAAATACGTACACACAACGATAGGACATTAGTAGCTGCCCGTATAACAATACAATATACACAGGTTAGGCACCGTTACAGTACTATCTCTTAGTGTAGTACCAGTAATATCATGTGACATATCACAGAGGTCACGTGACATTTCAGCTCTAACCGTGTCACGTGTGACTATAGCCATTATAGGTTGACCCAATGCTATGCATGTAATGCATGTAATACGATATACTGTGACTGCCGATTACTATAATGATTATAATATATTGAATATCGGATATTTCAACTTACACCAACACATTACTTAGTTAAATATATATAATTATAATCAATAATAATATAAACTCTAGATCTACAAATAATGTTTATGATATATTCTTTCACTATATATATATAAAGAATAAATAATAATTATATCAATAAAAATAGAAAAAAATATTGATATAATAATAATATAATATTAATGTAGTGTCAATAATGTAACTAATATAATTACCCTTATAAAAGTATTATTTATGTCAATTTGTGTTATCATAATATGTCGTGAATTATATTTTATATATAATATATTGAGTTAATACTTATCCTATCTCAAGTATAGTGTATAGTGAACATAGATATAAATGCACATTTTAATTTAATATTACAATTCTGTTTAATTTCTTGATTACCTATTCTAAAGTTATAATTGTTATGTTTCACCACTATCATTGTCGAGTATGAAACTTAATAACTATATTATAAAAATGATACCTAATAAACTCAATAAATATTATGATTATAATAAACTTATTTTATTATCATAATATAATAAGAATTAGCAACTTTTAATGACTAAAATGTAGGCTATAAAATAAGTCAGATGATTCGGTTATATTTCTCTGTATATAAGATTAAATATAATCACACTTAAACTTACAAGGTGTTATATAATATTAAAAATGTTATGTACAAAACTAAAATAGCGTACACTTATATAAACATGATATATAAGTTTTACGAATTTGATATAAATATATATCATTCAATCTAAATAAAGAATTACTACGCAATATTGATGAGAACAAATATGAACATAGTATAAATACCGGAAAAAGAATAAACCATTGATAATAAAGATAGTATCTATCTATGGGATAACATATGATTTGTAGCCATGTTAAAATATCAGTTATGAATAAGTAGACAAGAATAGAGACACCCATGTCACGAATAAATGTAGACTATAGTAATGTATACATTATCTGATGATCATGATAAAATACACAACAATTAAACACATACACACATACACACATACATGTATATATGCATATATATATATATATATATATATATCAACACATTTCTGAATAGATTATGGTTAATGGTTATTACATATGTCATATATCTATTTACGAATATTGTGATTATGTTTAATATGGTGATACATTATCTAAATACGTTAGATGTACTGCAATATCATCTGTAACTCGCGAGTTCCTATTATCATATTCATTATGGTTTTATTTGTATATACAGCCGTTCAGGATCGAAACCTGTTACCAATAATATTAATGTCATACCAGCCTCATATCACTAGTAGTAATGCAACGATACCAAGGAAAATAAATATACACATGTAATTTAAACTTGGCGTTTATTTGGATAGCTAAATACCGTGAAATACGGAATTATATGAAGAGTTGTCCAAAATTTAACAAAAGCAAAACTAGGGGTGAAGTAAAAATCAAACTAGGGAAAATGTTATAGGTATATCATTTCTAAGTTAGGATAAATATAGTGATGGGAATCAATATTTGTGATTACTGATGTTTCAACTAGGTATACAATATATGCATCTAGAAATCAACTAGCATCAACAAAAGTATTACTAAACGAGTGGATTTGTAATATTATAATTGCAAGGAGAATTCACTCTAACTAAGGAAAAACTTTTGTTTAATCGTTAGTAGGATATAATAACTGGAATAATAACTGGATTGAAAACAGTTATAAGCAGAAGATGAGGTACATGTTCATAAAAGGTATATAAGCAGATGCTAGCTTAGAAATCCACGGCGTAAAGAAATATAGAAGGTAGTAAGATGAACATTAGGTGAGTAACTAAATGAGGAAAATAAAAAAGATAGAAAATAGTAAAGATAGATTAACTATGACAAATGTTCATAAAAAAGTAAATATTAATATAATCTACACATATATTATACAACTTATACATAATATATATTTGGTAGAAATTATTTTTATATGTTTATTTGGAAAAAATAATTAAATATATTCAAAGATTATATCATAATTAATGAATATGTACGTTTTTACCTTCATGGCTATTTTTTTAAATAATGGATACCAAATGATTATATTTGTTAATGTCTACCAAATGGTTATAATATGACTGTATATATAATATTTCAATATTATATTATTTAGTAAACTACAATTTTATTTTCATTTTAACATTATATTTTCTACAGAGTATTCACATTCGATAAACCAATTCATCCCTAATAAATCTATGCAAACAATTTCGGCAGATTTAAAGCAGAATTAAAGCAGTAACGAAAGTTAAAGCAGATTTTAAGCAGAATTAAGTCGGATTTAAATATATCTTATATATTTTGATTATTAAATCAGAATTAAAGCAGAATTAAAGCAGATTTTAATAGTTATTTATTTAAGCAGTATATATCTGCTTTAAAAACGTTTTAAATATAGAAAATCAGAAGTTAAAGAAGATTTTAAGCAGAATTAAGTCAGATTTAAATATATCTTATTTGTGATTATTATTAAATCAGAAGTAAAGCAGAATTAAAGCAGATTTTAATAGTTATTTATTAAAGCAGTATATATCTGCTTTAAAAACGTTTTAAATATAGAAAATCAGAAGTTAAAACAGATTTTTAGCAGAATTAAGTCAGATTTAAATATATATTATATGTGATGATAATTAAATCAGAATTAAAGCAGATTTTAATAGTTATTTATTAAAGCTGTATATATCTTCTTTAAAAACGTTTTGAATATAGAGAATCAGAAGTTAAAGCAGACTTTAAGCAGAATTAAGTCAGATTTAAATATATCTTATTTGTAAATATATTTGATTTGAATTATTAAAGCAGTAGATATCTACTTTTAAATCGATTTAAATATAATATTGATGACTCATACAAATATAGGAAATATAAGAAAATATTGAATTTTAATATTATTTCAAAATAAATAATAAATATTTTAATACATATTTAATATTTTATATTATTATATATTATTAATATATAAATACTATATTAATGGATTAATATTTTATTTCAAATATGGAATAACAAATATGGTTAGATATACCTGTACTAATTATAATGATATTAGAAAATATGAATACTATTTAAAATTGAAAAATAATATACGATATTATAATAATTATAATAATCATTATACTAATTATTATAATGTATTATTATAATAATTATATTAATTATGATATGAATTGTAATTATTCTATATAAGTTATTTTATATAATTTATGTTTCCTACTATATACAAATAAAACTATACTTTTTTCTATATTTAAAATTAAATTCCTTACTGTTCTTATAATTATTATAATAATAAATTCAGATGTTTCGTTTTATTATCATAATAATTATGAAGGTCGATTGAGAAATATTTAATAAGATTTTTCGTATAAATATTATATTAATATTCAGATATGTCGTATATATTTTATAATTTACATATTTATATTTATTTATATTTATTACTATATAAACATATTTGATTTTATCTGGAATTTATAAATTTATCTTGATTCAAAAATATCAAGACTCTAAATTTTAATAGATTAAAACATTCATTACATGTAATTTATTATACATAATATCTTTATAATAAATGTAATATAATATTATAATCTAAAGTATTATAGGTTAATGACTGTAATAAAATAGATTATTTCGTGAATACCCATCTTGGCCGCCGATATATTTCAATTTCAAGTTGGACGTGTTTATTAATAGTGTGGGTGTGAGTTAAAATAATTATTTTAACTTGTATGGTTTAGTTGGTTTTAGTTTGAATATTTCCATGTTTTTTAGCTGAATTACATACCGAGTGATCCTATAAAACCATATATATATATATATATATGTAGTCACCCATAACTTAAACTTTGAAAAGTATCGGCCGCCAAGATGGGTTGTATTCGATTATTTAATAATTTAAATAAATTTAAATTAAAAGTTTTAATATAGAAAAAATTATTCTAATAGAATCTATATAATTTCTATATATATATTTTTTTTGTAATTGAATTATTATAATTATTATGTGTTTATATTTATTAGTAAATTAATAAATTATCTTTCTAAATTACCTGTATTTTATAATATTTATCATGAAGATTACTTTTTATTCTTATTATGGTACTGGACGAAATCCGCACATTGAAATTTAAAAAGCTGCATATCGTATAATAAAAACACATAATTACACTTAAGCGTCGTAAGATATATTAAATATTATCTTAACATAATTATTATGATAATATATTTCCTATTATAATTACTCCACATATTTTATATATTATATTACAAACTAATGCTACAATTAATATAAATTATCAACTTTATATTACGGTGTTGATAATTTATTAATACACAATAAGTGCATAAGTCATGCATAAACAATATTGATAGACTATAATACATCGTATAGCATATAGATACATTATATTAGTTACAATATATATTAAGTTATACTATTGATATTAAATATATTATTGTATTTGAAAAAATTGTAACAGAAAGAAGTCGGCACACTTAAAATTAAAAGTAATATGCATAATAAGTTTGTAATTTGAAAAATCCACAATTAAATATCGGCTAAATACTTATACTTGGGATTAAATGTGATAATATTTTATTGTAACATGTGTTATAATTACATTCTAATTTTATGTATTTAAATTTACCATCTTATCGTTTAAAATCTACTGACTTTTAATTTCAAACATGCCGACTTTATCCAGTTACCGATAAAATATATATCATATAATATAAAACGTGCATTCTAATTACAATATAATTATATGTGTTTAAAATCTAACATCTTATCGTTTAAAATATACTGATTTTTCATTTCAAACGTGCCGACTTTCTCCAGTTACCTATAAAATATATATCATATTATATAAAACGTGCGTTCTAATTACAATATATTTATATGTGTTTAAAATCTAACATATTATCGTTTAAAATCTACTGACTCTTAATTTCAAACGTGCCGACTTCCTCCAGTTACCGATAAAATATATATCATATAATATAAAATTTAATATTACATAACATTTGAATTAAAAAGGTAATGAGGAGTTTAGAATATAGTATGTAAAATATTTTCAATATTCTAGGAATGTGTCAAGTGAATATAAACGTTTACAAAAAAGCTTACACATATTTACCGCATATATATATATTTGATACTTTGATATATTGATACTAAATCATTAAGTTAATGCCACTTAATAATAACAGGAGCATCAGGGACACCGACTATCTAGCGCATTACTTAATTTGATGGAAGCCAAAGAACGGAATACAATATAATGGGAGACAATCAAAGACATTCATAGAAATCTTAAAGAACGACTGCGATTGTGAAAAAGAAGATGAATTAAGAATATTGATGTTGGACAGAGAAGGATGGAAAGCAATTGCAAGATCTGGTCGAGTGAGAACTCGACTAAAGTAAAGTAACTAATAATAACAGTTGAATTAAACTTTACGATGTATGCATTCGCTAAATGATTCACTCTTCTATTTTATTAAGTCTAAGTAGTAATCACACATGTCGATGAGCTGTATATATTGATGTATGTACATAAGTATAATAACTATATTTTCAAACAAATATGTGCATTCGATGTCTGCCTCAATTTTTGGACGCATTTCGCATACAGTTATAAATTCATTCAGTTAGCGAATAAAATATTGATTAATACATATATACTAAAAATGTAAATAAATTAATTAATATTTTATATCGTGCGAATAAAAATTATATTATATTATGTGAAAATATCTTGACAAAATTAATAAAAGTGGTCATATAACAGTATAAAATATATCCCTACCTATATCTGCCTATAGCAATGACAATAACTAACTTTCCTGTATCCCTAATTATATATGCCTATAGTATACCACTATCACTCGTTGTTACTAGTAATGACAATAACTAATGTATCAATATCTCTACATAACCTAATAAAATAAAATAAATAATTAATCAAGTTATCCAAATATATAAATCATATATAAAGTATTATTTTATTTTTTTAGATAAGACAGACGAAAGGTCATCTCGATCACTCACGCCCCAAGAATAATCTGAGATCACCGTCTATACAGAGTAGACCTATTAATGTTCAAGATAAAGAGGCCGAATCTTATGAAACGCAAATGGTAATTAAATTTATTTATTTTAATTATTATTAATCAATTATTTTAAAGATAGTAACTACTGAAGAGTTGGATGGTTTACTCACAATATACTAAGAAGTATCTGAAATAACTTTGACTTTTAATGAAATGTAGAACGAGCATAATGACAATAGAATTTTAATAAATATATTATTTAATTTTTGGTTTTGTCTTATTTTAGTTAGATAATTTAAATCATATTTAAATCATTTTTTCACTATTTAAAGTAATCAGAATTTAAGCATATTTAAAGCAGAATATAAACAGAATTTAAGCAGACTTAATAGAGAATTAAAACATATTTAAAGCGTTTAAACTGTTTAAAGTAAACAGAATTAAAGCAGATTTAAAGCAGTATAATTAAAGCAGATATTTAAAACAGAATGTTCAAAAATCTGCTTTAAATTTACTGCTTTAATTCTGCTTTAAATCTGCCGAAATTGTTTGCTGGGTTATGTGTATACTATATATTAATTGACTTAATTTATATTTTTAATAAATTAGTTTAACATAATACATTTTTTATTAATATATATTAAAGTATTAAATAGAAAAATAATATAAATAATATATATTTACGATATAGAACAGTCAAAGTTATCCAATATATATTTATTTAAATACCGGATATTTCGTCCATATATTGATCTGGATTGCCGGAAATATCGTCAAATATATGCGGTACTTTTCATTCGTACAATACTCGACAGCTCGATACCGCGGTACTATAACGGTACCTAAGTACTTCGTTACATAGAGTTGAGTATGAGAAGTACATGCCCTATACATGGGTAACCGCTACGACATTCACTGCGGGACTACTTCGACGGAGGTATGGGACGCATTTCTATCATTTCGACATCCAAGATTTCATTAGATCGATAAGGGGGCGGGTCCTCGGCACTGTCAGGTGATAGTGGGCGTTCCTCTTCGTTTGATTGATAGGAAGGCGGTCGCGAGGTTCTACCGTAATGGTCGATCACGTCACTAACGGACATATCGGAGTTTATCTCCACTGGTGCATTCATTGTACCAGAGCTTAATAACAGATAAGACTTGGCAATATAGCCAAATAATGAACCAAAAAAGATTCCAATGCATAAGTACATAACTATGTCTAAGGTTAAACTCATCTCGGTATTGCGTATCGGTATTTTAATTTCTCGATATTATCTTAATAATTATTTAAATATTTTTGCAAATTTTAGTAATTTTAAATTTAATAAAAATAAAATTAAAAGTAATACGCTGTAATATATATATAAGTTTATATGTATGCATGAATGAGTATATATATAGAGTACATTAGACATTCGGGTTAGCGGAATTCAACTTTTTAAATTGAATTCGGTAGACAATATATGATGGTAACGAAATTAAATTTAATATAAATCTACTTTCGCCGTAAATGATACAGTATTCGTTAGCATTCTCTAATTTATGATTTTTAAATTACACACATTAATATTATGATTTATCATATCATTTTATCTTTCAATTTAATCTTTTAATTTGTGATAATATTTTAAATTTTTGATTACATTTTTAATTTAATATATAAATTTAAATCAATTTACAATCAAAAGGTATGTAGTGTAGAGTACAATAAATACATGCACTATGCAAGGTAACCGCTACGGTATTCACTTCGACGGAGGTATGGGACGCATTTCTATCATGTCAACGTCCAGGTGTTCATTAGATCGATAAGGGGGCGGTCTCTGCACTGTTAGATGATAGTGGGTATTCCCCTTCATTTGATTGATAGGAAGGCGGTCGTGAGTTTATACTGTAATGGTCGGGAATGTCACTGACGGAGAGCTCGGAGTTTATTTCAACCTGTACTATATTAGAGTGTGCTATAATCACAGATTTTGCTACTACGCCTAGTAACAAGCCGAGAACTATGCCAGTGAATAAGAGGATCAATATTTCTGAAGTTAAACGCATTTCGACGTTGCGTAATGACATTTTAATTTATCGATATCATCCAAATAGTTATTAAATTATTTTAGTAAAATTCGAATAAATGTTAAATATAATAATAATAATAAAGCTAATAGTAATACACTATTATATACGTTTGTATTTATGTACGAATGCGTCTAATTATAAATATATATATATATACTTATATATATATATCGAGTAAATTAGACAAACGGGTTAGCCGAATTACATTTTTTAAATTAATTAGTATGAAAATAAAAGAGGGTTGCGAAATTAAATATAATATAGATCTACGATCTCGTTATAAAGTATTCTCTAATATAAGATTTTAATATATATTTTTAAATTACACATATTAATATTATGATTGTTCATATAATTTCGGGAATAATATTTTATATTTATATTTAAAATATAAAATTTAATTTCGAAAATTTAATTTTAATAATGTTTTAATAAATTAAATGTAAATATGTTATGTTTATTATACTTTATTTTCATATTATCATGATGATGATTAACTATTTTATAGTCGAGGGTTTAAAAATCAGAGAGCGGTAAAGTAGGATTAGCTGGTAATAAGTGTTACTATGTAAAGTAGACAATATATTTAAATATACATAGTAGAGCTATTAATAGCTATATTAATAACATTTTATTAAAATAATCCAAAAAAAGTATGATATCGTTCAAGTCAATACTATTAAGTAAATGAGAGATAACTGTTTAGAGAAAATTCTTACTACTAGTTTACTTAATATGAGTAGATGGGATAACTGGCAATACTTCATAATTGATTTTATCCCAATGATTGGTTTTTAGAATAGGAGTAAGTATGTCATTATTGAGATTAGATGAAATATTGCTATATTTTAGTAAAGTCGATAATAATGCCACAAGTTTGTAGTATAAAGAGATGGGGGATAATAGGAGGAAGTAATATAAGATTTCATACGTGGATCATTTTCAACATATAGGGAAAGTATAGTAAATATTGTTAATGCTGCAGTAGGATAGGCAATAAACATGGTCGTAATGAGAATGGTAGAATATAAGCGAGAATAGTATTCTTAATGTTTGACATTTTATTTAAAAAGAATTTGACATAAAGATAGCATATATGGAAATTTGACGTGTTCAATATATTGAGAAGGAGTTTTTACATCTGAAGAGGTGAATATTTTATTTTCGAGTTTAAATAATTTTCGAAGATCAGAGGTGATCAAGCATTGTTTTTTTTTATTATAGTAGATGGATATTATAAGATAAATAATAGATTTTTAGTTGCTACTAGCTTGTGATAGATCCAATTTTATTTTATATGAAGGATTTATAATTAATTTTCTTCTTAAATTTCCGAACAACTTATTTAAAGATGAAAATCGAAAGAGAACAAGAAAGAAAAATGTTGGTCCATAATTAGTATAGTTGTTGTAGGCACATTTAGATTTATAATATTTTAGATAAAGGAGTTTAGGAGTATCAGGTATTGGAAAGTATAAGAATAAATTACATTATTGATATTATTTACAAAGTTTGGTGGATCAAGGGACGTAACATCTCTATATGTAATACGTTTAATTTAATCTTCGTGAAATTTAGATTGATAGTGATTGTCACAATATAATATTACATATAATGACACATACATTATCGATATGTTCTATATTATAGTAATATTTAATATTTAAAATAAAACCAGCGTATAGGTTTAACTATTACTTACTTATCAAACTATAATATTATATATATATATATATATATATATATATATATAGTTAAAAGAATATTTCTAACCTATAAAGATGAAAACAACTCAGAAAATAATTGTAATATACCGGAAAAAGAATAAACTATTGATAATAAATAAAGTTATTTATCTATGTGATAAAATAATAAGTATAGCTATATAATAAATAACTTATGCAAAAGTATACAAGTATAGAGACACACATGTCATTATTAGAAATGTACGAGAGAGGAATACGAATAATAGCTAAATTTACATGTCTGATTATAATGTAGCTGTTATCAATGGTAATCTAAATACAACTATAGTTGTAAACTATGCTCCAATTGAAGGAAGTAAAGAGGCAGAAGAACACTATAACAATTTAATTAATTTAATAAATAGCATACCAAAACATCACATGGTAATAGAATGCGGTGATTTCAATTCTCACCTCGGAAAAGAATCTGTACAACATACATACCATGAATTAACAAATAACAACGGTAAACTACTACTAGAGTATGCAACATCAAGTAATCTAATTATCACAAATACTATGTTTACAAAATGAAAAGGCTAACTATGGACATATGTATATACATATCAGATATGAACTATACAAAATCTCAAATCGACTATATTCTCATTAGCAGGAAATGGAAAAACTCTTTGCACAACTGTGTAGCATATAATTCATTTAATAGTATCGGCAGTGATCATCATCTTCTAACTGCTAATATCAAATTAAGTCTTCAAAAGGCAAAAACATCAGCGAGGAAAAAGAAATATGATTGGTCCTCACTTAGAAATCTGGAATTACGAACACTGTATACAGTCACTGTACATAACACATATGCTGAATTGTGTACATATAATGATAATATTACTGAAAAATATGCTCACTTTGTTAATGAAAATAGTGAAACTGCTGTTAAACTAATACCGATTAAGTAAAAAAAATAAAGACAATAAAATTGCAATTGATCCAAGAATCGAAGAAATGCGTCAAAATGTTAATAAAGCATTCGCAGCATTTAACTTTGAATCCAATGATAGGTTGCAACAAGAACTACAAGGCGCAAAAAGAAAAATGAAAGAAATGTACAATACCATATAAGAAGAAGAACTAGATAAAATGATTAAACAAGTTGAAACAGCGGATAACATACAGAAACATAAAGAAAGCTGGGAACTTATCAACAAAATTACAGGAAGAAAAACTGCTAAAAAAGGATTAATAAAAGGAAATTCAAAAGAAGAACGGGTAAAAAGATGGTTTGAACATTTCAACAATCTACTTATTAAAGAACCCTTACTAACAGAAGAACCTCCTGAAGAAGATATTAACAAAATACTGTATGAACTAGAGATAAAAGATAGCGACTTTGATCATGAAGAATTACAATAAGCAAAAAAAACAACTTTTGTGATGGAAAAACACCTGATCCAGATAATATGATATCATAAGTTATTAAAAAATATGATGTTGATGATATTCTCCTAGAATTTAGCAATAGACTATTGAACGACAATATAATACCAGAACAATGGTCAGAAATAAATATGTTTCATCTTCCAAAAACAGGAGATTTAAGTCAAATTTCAAACTACAGAGGAATAAGTCTATCTTCTCAAGTTGCCAAAACTATTAATAAAATGATTCTAAATAGAAATATGTCGAAAATCGATATAAATCTTCGTCTTAATCAAAATGGATTTAGACCGGGACCGTCTACCACAGCTCATATATTAGCAATACGCAGAGTGGTAGAAGGAATCCAAAATCGAAATAAGAAAGCAATAATTGTATATGTTGACTTTCGAAAAGCATTTGATTCAATTCACAAAGGAATGATGATAACAATTCTGATAGATTATGATATTCCATCATGACTTCTCTCTGAAATAGATACTCTATACAAGAACACAAGGGATAGATTGTTAACACCTGACGGAGAAACCAACCTATTTGAAATTAGAGCAGGATGATATTACAATGTGACACATTGGCTCCATATCTCTTCGTAATTGTTCTCGACTACGTTATGAGGCAAACATATCAGAATAGAGAAGTAGAACTTGGATTTCAATTTCGAAAAAGACAGAGCAGACGTATAACACCAATAACTATTACTGATCTTAATTTTGCTGACGATCTTATATTAATCACTGAAGAAAAATAACAAGCTCAAGACATTCTAAACATTCTAGAACACGAAGCAAGAAAAGTGGTTCTACACTGTAATGCTAAGAAAACCTAAATTCAAGCATTCAACCACGAAGTACCTATTGATGTGAAATCTAGAGATGGTACAATAATAAAAGTAGTCAAGAATTTCAAATATCTAGGAGCATGGATGGAAAGTACAGAAAAAGACATTAATGTAAGAAAAGCGCTTGCATGGAAGACTTGTCATAATCTAAGAAAAATATGGACATCAAAAATAAGAAAAAATTTAAAAACTTTTTGTAGCAACTGTTGAAGCAGTTTTATTATATGGCGCAGAAACATGGACTCTAACAAAAGCACTCACTAAGAAATTGGATGGGTGCTACACAATAATGTTACGAATGGTTTATAATATTTCCTGATAAGATCATATGAGAAATGATATTTTATATCCAAAACTACCTGCAATATCATTAAAAATAAAAGAGAGAAGAATGCGTCTATCTTGACACTGTTATCGTCACACCAAAGAAATTGCAAGTAAACTAAATTTATGGGAATCCCAAGATGATCATACAAGAAGATATCGACTTCGAATATCATAAATTGACAATTTACTTGCAGACACCGATGCTTGCAACACGAAATAATTAGCGAAAATGATGAACGACAGAGATTACTGTAAAAAACGAGTATTTGAAGTGAAGCGTCTGAAAAGATGACCAAAGTAAAATGTAAGTAAGATTATAATGGCATAACACTCACTAACAATTACATACACACATATATATATCAACAGATTACTGAATAGATTATAGGTAATAGTTATTCTATATTTCATCTACCTATTTACGAACATTATGATTATCTAAATCCGGTATATTTACTGCAATATCATCTGTAACTCGCGATTTCATATTATCATACCTATTATGGTTTTTATTTTGTATATATAGTCGTTCAGGATCGAAACCTCTTTCTACTAGTTGTAATATAATACCAGCCTCATATCACTAGTAGTAATGTCATACTAAACCTTATTTAACATTCGACAGTCTGATAATGGTGTTAACTCATCTATTATATTTAAATATATGTTACTATTAAACTATTATTTACAGTGTTCATGCCACTGCAGCTTCCTCCATAATAGCACTATCTTATATAATATATCATAACGATGTATCATCTATCACGTAGTACAACATTACTTTCAACCAACACACGTATATCTTCCTCAAACGAATACACTAGTAGAATTGTAGACTTTGAAGTTTGGAACGCCGATATTTATCTACCTAATCCATCAGATTATCTCGTGTATGTAAGTGTTCCATTCTCAGGCTTATATGTAATGGTTCCTTATAACTAAGTATATATTTATCAATATATATATATATATATATATATATATATATATATGTATATATATATATATATAGATATATATATATATATATATATATATATATATAGTTATAGTATATATTATAGTTCGGTAATTATATAGTTAAATTATCAATTTTAAATTCGTCGATTCTAAATTTAAGAGAGTATTTATTTTAATTTGTTTTCGAAAATATTCGAACGATTAAAATCTATTTTCTTATCTAAAATTTATAATAATTATATAACACGTAATAGTGATGGAATGTACGGTAGAAAGAGTTTTTTCCATCCTAGCAGCCTTGATAGCAGGCATTATGACGGGTATTATTTTGCAGGACTGCATCAGGGCCGGAATGACGTCATACCAGGTGAGTCCGGTCAATATTCATGGAGAATCTCCCGAAATCGTAGCCCACCTGCCTTCGAGTTGGCTGCCAGGTTATAGCCAAAATGATCATGTCTCGGAAGAAGAGGTCGTACCCCCGCGAGAGAGAACTGGTCAAGACGCGAACAATCCTCCCGTATACGTATCTCAGGAACGATTGGATAACCTCATCGAACCACGTGACGAAACTAGGTCACGTGATGATAATAGGCCACGTGACGATGAGTAGGCGGGGCTTATAGTGACGAGATGGAGATATCGACGAATGTAGAAAATACACATCTGTGTTATATTTCAATAAATTTGACAACAAAATCAATTCATCGTTTATTATGTAAAACACTATTATTATTCTCTGAATATTATAGTTATGTGGCTACTCCGTTTTATATTTAGGAAGATCAAATATATATCATCCACATTATTACTAATCTATTCAGGTAATTTATTTTTTATTACAAATAATCATTCTTAGTGTTATACTTATTTTTAATTTAATTTTAATCTTACTATATAATAATTATATAAAATATTAGATTTATTAAAAATTCAAGATATTTTTAAAATTAGTTTTCACCATTCGTGTATATTAATATTATATATAAGATATATATATATATATATATATATATATATTTACATTATATATTACAAAATTTATGTATTGTTTAATACTATTGGTATACCTTTATCAAAAACATTTTTAATTAACATTATAAGAAAATATAATAATTAAACGATATATAATTTTAAATTAGGGGATCGAAAATAAAACGATAATAATGTAAAAAAAAAATACATATTACGTTACACCATTATTAATTTATACTATTATACTATATAATAATACTATACACAGTGTATATATTATACACCATTATACTATATAATAATATTAAAATTAATTTAATATTTGAATATGTTAATATGTATAAGATAAATTAAAGACATACATTAAAAAGAAAACATTATATCAGGGCTTCTTAAACTATGGGTCATGACCCAAAAAAGGGTCATGGGGGTTTTTCAAAGGGTCATGGGGGTTTTTATTAATAATATTAAATTTAAAAAAAGAAGATTTCTCCGAAAATTCCATATAATAGTAAATCTCAATTATTAATATTATTGGTGAAAAATTACATTCTCTACTATAACATATATAAAATAAGTATATTATGTAAAAAAATACATTTTATTAAATAATATACCATATGGATATTATATGTATTTTATATCAATATTTTATAATATCATATTATAAATTAATTTTAATATATATAAATTATAAATATATTTTTAATAAAATATCTTTTGTAAATATTGAAATCAATTCATTTTTAAAAATTATGATATATCAATTATAGTGATTTACTCTCAAAAACAATTATATAAATTTATTGAAAACAAAGAAATTATTTTGATAATATATTTTATATAATAATTGATTTATATATAAATCAATTATTATATAAAATATATTGTAAATAATGGTACTGTTTTACCACAGTGTGTTATTTGCAAGAAAACATTAGCAAATGAGAGTATGAAACCCAGCAAATTAAAACTACATTTTACGAAAGTACATCCCGTTTTTGTTAATAAATATATAGAGTTCTTCAAGTTTAAAGAAACTCAACGTAAACGATCACGTTTGGACAATGATTCAAGTGTAATGTTTCAATCAAGTAACGTTACAAGAGCATCCTATGAAATAGCGCTTCTTATTGCCAAGCAAAAAAAATCCATACACAATAGGAGAAACTTTAGTGAAACCCTGTATAATTAAAGCTGCCGAATTGCTCTTGGATCAGAAATCAGTAGACAAATTGAGTCAGATTAGTTTATCCAATGATACAATTAAAAATAGAATTGATGAAATGTCAGAAGACATTAAATTACAAGTAATAAAAAACATCAGAAACTCACCTTATTTTTCTTTACAACTCGATGAATCTTCAGATATTTCTCACATCTCACAGTTATTAGTATATGTACGATACATTCGCAATAGCAAAGTTGAAGAAGAATTTCTATTTTGTAAGCCTTTAACAACTACGACAAAGGCTATTGATGTAATGAACATATTTTCAGAATGTTTTGAAAAAGAAGAACTCTCTTGGTCAACATTAACTGGTGTATGCACAGATGGAGCTCCAGAAATGTTAGGATCAAAATCAGGATTTGCTACTTTAGTAAAAAAGAAGAATCCATATATAACAACTATACATTGCATGATTCATCGAGAAGCTTTAGCGTCGAAAACTCTACCTATTAATATGAAATCAGTTTTACAAACACATCAAAATGGTTAATTTTATTAAAAAAAGTGCACTGAATACACGTGTTTTTCGGCTTCTATGTCAAGAGTTGAATTCTAATCACAAGGACCTTCTTTATTATACGGCTGTCAGATGGTTATCGAAAGGTAATGTTATAGCACGAGTATATGAGCTCATGGATGAATTAAAAATATATTTTAAATCTCAAGGAAAAAATGCAGAACATTTATTAAATGAGATTATAGATAATTTTAAAGAAAATGTAGCTTACATTGCAGATATATTCGAAGCATTGAATCTTTTAAATCTTCAACTTCAAGGGCCAGATACAACCATAATAATACATAGAGATTGTATAAAACGTTTATGGATAAAATAAAACTATGGAGCAGGAAAATAGAAAATAGAAAGATATCATGTTTTCCAAGATTAGCACAAATTATTGATGATAATAATATATCGGAGAATCTCAATAATGAAATTGTAGCTCATCTCAAATCTTTATACAGTGAATTTGAAAGTTATTTCCCTGAAATAAATACAGAAAGCATACAAATGAGACTAGCCAGAAATCCGTTTATTATAAGTGTGGATGATATTCCTGAGGAAATGGAAAACGAATTTCTTAGTTTAGTAAATAATACATCAATGAAAGATTTATTCAAACAAGAAGAACACATATCAGATTTCTGGGCAGCGATATCATCACAATATCCAAAAATAGGCCTATTTGCATTGCGAGTGCTTTTGCCATTTTCATCAACGTATTTATGCGAAAAAGGATTTTATACATTATTGAATATAAAATCAAAAGCCAGAAATAAACTTGAAGCAGAAAGAGACATGAGATGCGCTTTAAGCAAGACTTTGCCGAATATTTCAGATTTAGTATCTAAGAAACAAATTCATAAATCACATTAATAAATATTTTAAGCAAATCTGTTTTTTATTTTCAAAATAATTTTGGGTAATGGTAACATTTTATTTCATGAAAAGGGTATTGACACAAAAAGTTTAAGAACCCCTGCATTATATAAACCAACGATAATTCAAAAAGATAGATATTAAAAAAATATATAATGAATATATATATATATATATTTATATATATATGATTATTATATTGTATTACATTATATATCAAATTACTACTTTTAGATAAACAACAACAGATTTATAACTACATTAAAGTAACATAATATTTAATATGAATATAAATACGTACAAAATTTATTTAAAACAATGTTATCAATATTATTTTGTAACCATTTTTTATTAATGTTATGCAGAAGATACAAAATACATATAATTATTTATATAAATATTATATACAATATTATATTAGTGTGAAATATGATTATATAATACGGATATTGTAAAATATGAAGAACATATCATACCAACGATAGATGAATAACCAATAGTTCAATATTATAGGTGAGTTCCGTATGACCTAATTAGTTAAGGTGAAATAACACTTTCAATAATTATTTAATGATAAGGTGATATATAAATCTTAAAGTTATATTGTATTATTAAAGAAGACTAATTAATGATTACGGTTATGTGTTAACTATAGAAAGTTAAACAAGAAGACAATAAGATATGTTTACGAACTACCCACGGTTGACGACATTCTCGATAGATTTGGGGGTTCTAAATGGTTTTCATGTATTGCTATACAATCGGCATATAATCAGATACCGGTAACACAAAATAGATAAGTATAACACCGCCTTTAGCTATATATATTTATAAATTCTTAAAGATTCCGTTCGGATTTAGCAATGCTGTAGTTACATTTCGATAGGTGGAATATTTATGAAATATATATTACATGGTATTATTTGTTATATAGACTATATAATCATATATTCTAAGTCAACAAATAACATTTAGAGCTACTTTGTAAAGTTTTCTCAAAGTTGAGGTATATGAAGTTGATGATAAATGAAGGGAAGTATGTATTCTTCTGTAGAAAAATTGAATATTTATTTTAAGTGATATCGGAGGAAGGAATAATGATAAGTGACGATAAAGTAAAAGCCGTAAGATAATGGCCTAACAATCAATGTTCATTAAAGATGTACCTAGAAATTAACTAGCATCACTAAAAGTATTACTAAACGAGTGGATTTTTAATATTGTAATGGACAATTCACTCTAACTAAGGAAAAACTTTTGTTTAATCGTTAGTATGATATAATAACTGGAATAATAACTGGATTGAGAAACAGTTATAAGCAGAAGATGAGGTATATATTTATAAAAGGTATATAACAGATGCTAGCATAGTAATTCATGGCGTAAATAAATATAGAATATAGTAAGATGAATATGAGGTGAATAAGTATATGAGGACAAATAGTAAAGATAGAAAATAGTAAAGATAGAGCGATTCACTATGATAAATTCCCATAAAAAAAGTAATTATTAATATTATCTACACATACATTAACTTATATATAATATATATTTGGTAGAAATTATTTGTATATGTTTATTATTTTTAATTATTTTGAAAAAATAATTAAATATATTCAGAGATTATATCATAATTAATGAATATGTACATTTTTACCTTCATCACTATCTTTTAAAATAATGGATAACAAATGATTATATTTATCAATGTATACCAAATGGTTATAATATGACTGTATATATAATATTTCAATATTATATTATTTAGTAAACTACAATTTTATTTTCATTTTAACATTATATTTTCTACAGAGTATTCACATTCGATAAACCACCACACATAATAGATCTATTAATAAACCAATGTCATTGCAGTATGTGTATACTATATGTTAATTGGATTAATTTATATTTTGAATAAATTAGTTTAACATAGCACATTTTATATTAATATATATATTAAAGTATTAAATAGAAAAACAATATAAATAATATATATTTATGATATAGAAAAGTCAAAGTTATCCAATATATATTTATTTAAATACCGGATATTTCGTCCATATATTCGTCAGGATTGCCGGAAATATCGTCAAATACATGCGGTACGTTTCATTTGTACACTAATTAACTTAATACTGTTACCTAAGTACGCAAGGTACACGCACTATACATGGGTAACCGCTACGGCATTCACTGCGGGTCTACTTAGACGGAGGTATGGGACGCATTTCTATCATTTCGACATCAATGCGTTCGTTAGATCGATAAGTGGGCGGGGCCTCGGCACTGTCACGTGAAAGTGTGCTTCCCCCTTCATTTGATTGATAGGAAGGAGGTCGTGAGTTCATACCATAATGGTCGGGCACATCACTTACGGGGAGCTGGGAGTTTATATCCACTGGTTCGATCACCATATTATAGCGTGATATAATGATACCCTTGTAAATGAAGCTAACTGCTAATCCGATCAATATACCTGAGAAAAAGGCGATCACTATATCTGTGGTTATACCCATCTCGGTGTTCGTATATTTAATTTTTCGACATTATCGATATAGTTATTTAATTATTTTAGTAAATTTTAAATTTAATTTAGAAAATTTAATTTCAATAATAAATTAATTTATTAAATATTTCATATATTCAAATTGTACTTTAATTTTCATCAGATGTTGATGATGATTAACGTTATATTAACACTAAAATTAGGTCAATGTTGGCCCCTTCGTGGCGGCAAGAATATAATAATAAAAGATTGTGTTGATGTAACAATATTTTATGATACAAATTAGAAAATAATAATTAATAATATCTAATTTTTATTATGATACTTTGAAGCTTAAATGTATAAAAATAAATAATATATAAATAATAAGTGTGATGAATTAATTATTAGAGGAAGAAAATAATATTTCAGATATATTGAATTGTTTTAGGGATCTTAAAGAATAGGTGTTAGGAGAGAGGGAATTACATAGAGTGGGACAAACATTTCTAAAAGATTTATAATTAAGGGAAGTTTTACTAAAGTATCGGAATATAAGGAAAGGAGAATTTTATTCAGAGATTAATTAGATCAGAGATAAAGTTCGGTTTGGAATAATATTGTGTGGTATTTTATTATTGTGAAGGTCATGCGTGTATATTAGCGTGTTATATTTTATTAAACTATTGAGTTTTAATATATTATTCCTTTCAAATAGCAAATTTGTATGTTCTCTGGAATATTTGGTGTTGTTTATTATACTTATGATTTTTTTTTGTGTTGGAATTAAATTTGTAAGATTACTTTTATAAATATTACCCCATATTATATTTCCATACATTATGTGTGGCAGGAATAGGCTATTATATATGATAATCATTAGTTTTGTCATAATGTATTTTGATAGTCTACTTATTGAGTAAAGTATTTTCGATAATTTATTATTAAGATTAACTATATGATTTTTAAAGTTTATATCTTTGTCAATTATTATTCCTAGGTATTTATATTCTATTTCATTTTGTATTGATATATTATTTATTTTTAGGTGTATGTTACTGTATTTTCTCGAATTAAAATTGACTATTTTAGTTGTATTGATATTTATTTTAAGTTTATTAAATGTGTACCATTTTTCTATTTTTGTAATCATATTATCTATTGTATATTTTAATTTTTCATTGTTTTCACTTGTAAATGTTATTGCTGTATCATCAGCATATGCTGATATATATATACTATAAGTTTTAATTGTTGGTTATTATTGAATAGTAATGATAGGTCATTAATGACACTGATTAGTATATATTATATATAGGAGAGGACCAAATATTGATCCTTGTGGTACCCCGATATTATTACATAATATTAGTGATTTTATATGTGATTTTTTATCATAACAACTTGTTTTCGATTACTTAGGTAGCTTTTGATAAGTTGTAGCGAATTAATTCGCTAAGAAGCAATTGCTTCTTATTTCATATTTATATAATCTATCAATTAGTATGGTGTGATCTAGCGTGTCAAATGCTTTGCTTAGATCAAGGAATAGAGTATTTATTGATTTATTTTGTTCTTTGTTTATTAATATATGGTTATATAAATATAAAATAGCAAATGGTTCTAATGTCCTTTCGAGGCGTTCTCATATTAAGGCATCCATGGTTTTAACGAAAGAACATCATTTATTTATACACAAATATATAAAATCACTTCTAAATAATATTTAAGACACATTTTTATAAAATTAATTAATGTTCGGGACGGGGCTCGAACACACATCTTACTTCTTGTGTGTATGGTATATTAGCCAAATGAGTAACACAGGTAGTTTATATATATAAATATAAATATATATATATAAATATATATATATACATATATATATATATATATATATATATATATATATATATAAATATATATATAGAAGAGATATGTTTATAAATCAGATCCCCGGGGAATACCATGGTTAAGTGGAGAACGTGGATAGTAATATTTGTCCTTCATAATATAGATGTAACGTTTATAAACTATAAAATAAACTATTTTTATTATATGTCAGATAAGCACATTATAGCCACTAAATTAGTATTTCATGATCGAGTGTAAAAAAGCAGCTGATTAATCAAGTTGGATTAGCTGGTAACAGATGTTATTATTTGTGGTAGACAATA
This sequence comes from Osedax fenrisi, assembly GCA_964019155.1. NCBI lineage: Eukaryota > Metazoa > Annelida > Polychaeta > Sabellida > Siboglinidae > Osedax > Osedax fenrisi. Next base: position 70,830,276 of record OZ025240.1, on the reverse strand, counting down.
TATTGTCTCCCAAATAACGAGGAGAGCTGTTTCAGTAGAATGACCCAAGTATTTAAAGCGATATATTGTTCTCAATAATACAAACAGAGATTTTTATATCAGATTCAGTGACGAGGCAAGGGTTAGATGGAAGAAAGTAATTTGAGATTTGTAATTTATGTTAATTATTTAAAATGTTATAGAACTGTAATAACTAATTATTAACTGCTTAGTATGCATGTAGTTAACCCAAATGTATTCGAAAATGTTATTGATTAATAGTTAAGCTATGATAGATGTATATTTCTTAGTGTATTAAGCTAGACCGAATAATATTATAATATATGTAGGCGTATAATTTAGTCATACTTCACTAGGCAGCTATATATGTAATATCGCTTATGATATATTATTATAAGATTTATTAAAGAATATTTGGAAGACGGTGCTTATTAAACATTTATTTAAAAGGGGCATATTTTCTGTTTTCAGCCATTCAGATAACTACATATATACTTATAAATACTTTATGGTAATTTATTTAGTAGGGATAAGTTGGGTAATGGATACTTAGGCTATATTTTGCTTAATATTTACATTTTTATAAAAGAGCGACACCTGCGTGTAGAATAAAATGAGAAATAAAATAAAATATTTTATTAATTTTAAATTTAAATATACAAAATAACATCTTATGGTTAATGAATGACCCAAGTATTTAAAGTTATATATTTATCTAAATAATACAAACATTATTGTATATGAGATTTAATGACGAGGAAAGGGTGAGATGAAAGACGATAATCTGTATTAATTATTTAAAATTGTATAGGAAAAGTATTAACTAATTATTACTAACCTAGAAATGTATTAACTAATTATGTGTAATAAATCAGATTATAAGTCAAGTAGGATTAGCTGGTATCAAGTGTTTCTATACAAGTATATATAATTGTGTTAGAAATATAGAAGAGAGATATTTCAGAGAATGATCCGTATGAAAATCGTTTGTAAATAGATCACAAATTGTATGTTTATTTATATTGGCGATACATTTTATTAGAATAGTATAATATATATGACAAATGTCCATAACAAAAGTAAATATTAATATTATCTACACGTACATTAACTTATACATAATATATATTTGGCAGACATTATTTTAACATTTTTTTTTATATTAATTATTTTGAAAAAATAATTAAATATATTCAGTGAGTATATCATAATTAATGAATATGTATGTTTTATCTTCATGGCTATCTTTTAAAAAATGGCTAACAAATGATTATATTTTGCCCTGTCTATCAAATGGTTAAAATATGACTATATATAAAGTCAATATTATTTTCAATATTATTTAGAAAACTACCATTTTATACATTTGATTTTCATTTTAACATTATATCTTCTACAAAGTTATTCACATTCGCTATACCAATACCCATGATATATATATACATATATATATATATATATATATATATATATATATATATATATATATATATATATATATATATATTAATAAACTCTTGGCGTTACATCATGCGTATCCTATTTATTAATTTAATTAATTTACATTTTTAATAAATTAGTTTAACATAATAAATATTATATTAATATATATTAAATATTAAATAGAATAACCTTATAAATAATATATATATACGATATAGAAAAGACAAATTTATACCATATATATTTATTTAAATATCAGATAGTTCATCCATATATTCATAAGGATTTGCCATTACGACCATCAAATATATGCGGTACGTTTCATTCGTATACTACATGACAGCTCGATACCGCGGTACTATAACGGTACCTAAGTAATTCGTTACATAGTGTAGAGTACGATAAGTACATGTCCTATACATGGGTAACCGTTACGGCATTTACCGCGGAACTACTTCGACGGAGGTATGGGACGCATTTCTATCATTTCGCCATCCAGGTTTTCGTTAGATCGATAAGGGGGCTGGGCATCGGCGCTCTCACGTAATCGTGGGCGTTCCTCTTCGTTTGATTGATAGGAAGGAGGTCGCGAGATTATATCGTAATGGTATATCACGTCACTAACGGTAAGGTGGAAGTTTATCTCCATTTGTGCGTTCAAATTAGAGTGTGTTATAATTAGCGACTTGATCACAACGCCTACTATAGTAGGCTATGCCACAAATTAGACCAGCGAATAAGGCGATAATTATTTCTGAGGTTAAACCCATTTCGATGTTGCGTATATTTTAATTTCTCGATATTATAGAAATAATTATTTAATTATTTTAGTAAATTATAGTAATTTTAAATATAATAACATTGAAACTAATAGTATAATACGCCTCTATATATACAAATATAAATTAAAATATAGTAGGTAGCGAAATTAAATTTAATATGGATCAATATTTCGCCGTAAATATATAGTATTCGTTAGCAATCACTTTTTTAAAATTATACTCATTCATATTATGTAAACTCCATTTTCTTTCCATAATCTATATATCTATATATTATTTCAAATATAGCAATATCACTGATCTAAATTAAAAATGTACCATATTAAATTCTCTTCGTTACCAAAATTCTCCTATTCTTATCTTCCGAAATTCTAATAAAACTTTAGTTTATTCTAGAACGTAGGTTCTATACGCTCTATACGTATATACATTCATATTATTATTATTATTAAATTTTATTTAAACACTTTTTAAACGGAAAGTAAACGTTAACAAAGGTGTGTACACATATATAAAACATATGTGATTAAATGGATTATATAAACGATGGAAAATAAATAAGGGTTAAATGTATCATTAATAAGGTGAGAAAAGGTGAGTTTTTAATTCTCTCTTGAATTCAGTTTTTGATGTAGTGCACCGCAGAATATCGGGAAGTTCGTTCCATGCCTTTACTCCATATTCGACAAATGAGCCAGTATTACTGTATGCTGGAACTTCTATAGCCTTTACTCGGAATATGTGACGAGAACGGAGACTCCTATGTTGCTGTATTACGGATATTAACTGGCATAAATAATCAGGTGTTCCATAGTGGATAGCCGCATGCATGAGTGTGCATAATTTGTACACGATTCGTTTCTTTACCGGTGGCCAGTGTAGATCGCACATTAATGATGTGATGCTGATGTAGTAATTATCAGCTCTGTGTGGTATGTCGTAAATGATACGGACGGCATAACGCTGTAGTGCTATAAGCGGCTTGAGTGTAGATATAGGTGAATGGCATAGATGTGAATTACAATAATCAAAAACCGAAAGAACTAGACTTGTCACTAACATTTTACAAGAAAAAAAGTTAAGACTTTTCCAAATTTTTTGTATACAATAAAGTTGGTGGTTTATGTTGCGTATTTTGTGTGAAATAAATTTTTTCATATCAAGCGAATGGTCGAAAATTACACCGAGGTTAGTAATAAATGGTGATGATTTAATGGATAGGCCAACGTAAATGCGAATGGCAGTGGCTTACTGGTTTTATTCTGACTGATATAAATAATTTGAGTTTTCATAGGGTTACTTTGCAACGAGTTAATCGTGAACTAGGTAATTAATTCTAGTATACAACTGGTTAGACGTGCATGCGCAGATATTTCATAATGACTATTGGCCTGGGTATACATTTGAAAGTCATCGGCGAACGTGTGGAACAATATCGTTGGGTGATTTAAGAATATTTTAAAAATTGGAGATAAGTAGATATTAAATAATATCGGTCCAAGTACTGAGCCTTGGGGTACTCCGTGTGTGTGGAGACGTAGTTTTGAGAATTCTGGTCCAATTTTAACTTCACTGAATCTGTTTTCTATGTATGATTTGAGTAAGGATAGCGCTTTGGTTCGGAAGCCGATAGCAAATAATCTATTAATCAGTGCATCGTGATTTAATGTGTCGAATGCTGCAGACATATCTAGTAATACAAGAAGCGTCCCATGATTATTCATTTGAATATCGCTGACTACTTTGCAAAGTGCGGTCTCAGTGCTTTTGCATGGTGTGTATGCACTTTGATGTGGATGTAGAATATTATTAATCATGAGATAGGACACTATTTGATGGCTAATGCAGCGTTCGAAAATTTTTGAAAAAATTGTTAATTGCGAAATTAGTCGATAGTTTTTGAGATCATTGTGATCAGACTTAATGTTTTTGATTTGCGGGGTTATAATAGTATTTTTCATGCTATCGGGAAATGATGCAGTTAACAGTGATCTACAGATGATAGATTGAAGGTGAGGAGCTATTAACCGTGCTAATTGGTGTAAAATACTTATAGGCAGAGGATCATTTAATGAAGTCGATTTGCTAGATTTAATCAACTTTATGATGAGATCAGTTGTTTGTAGGATAAATGTTTCGAATAAGCAAGTATTGTCATATAATGAATGTGGTGTCGTAAAACAATGTGGTAACGAGTTAATAATAATATTGATTTTGCTATTAAAAAATGAACTAAAATTCTGTGCACAATTCAAGTCAGTTTCATTATATGGTAATTGATTTTTACAATTTCTACCTAGTAGATCATTGGCCAGTTTAAATAACTTTTTCTGATCTCTGCCGGCTTCTGTGATCTATAGATATATTAGACATTTAGATATTCCGTTCCTACGCTATGTGATTTCCTCTATGTAATATCCACTATTTATAAGCCTAAACAATTCAAGAATATGAGTTATACTCTGTTCTTCAAATCACTAATTAATCCATCTTATTATTTCTTTATTAATTATTTTTAATTCGTTTAAGTTTTAAAGATTTATAATCAAAATTAGATAATAATTATTAGTATTTAATTTGATCGGAAAATGTTGATATATCAATTCAGTAGTCTTTTATTATGTTCATTCTTCACGAACGAACGGGCCTATATGCTATATGTATACATGGAATTGCTGTAGTAGTGCTAATCATCATCATGATAATATGAAAATAAAGTATAATTTGTAAACATACAATATTTACATTTAATAAATTAATTCATTATTGAAATTAAATTTTCTAAATTAAATTTAACATTTAATAAAATAATTAAATAACTATTTCAATAATATCGAAAAATTAAAGTATCAATACGCAACGCCGAGCTGGGTTTAACTTCAGACATAGTGATCACCGTAATCTGTGGCATCTTTGCTGGCCTGATATTCGGCTTCATAACCAAGGCTTACATAATATCACACTCTAATGTGGTACAGGTGGAGGTAAACTCCCAGCTCTCCGTTAGTGACGTGCCTGACCATAACGATATGAATTCGCGACCGCCTTCCTATCAATCAAATGAAAGAGAACGCCCACCATCACATGACAGCGCCGAGGCCCCGCCCCCTTATCGATCTAACGAACGAATAGACATCGAAATGATAGAAATGCGCCCTATACCTCCGTTATAATAGTTCCGCAGTTACTTTCCTAGAGGTTACCGCAATGGCATGTTCTTCACGTAAACTACATTACGACCAAAGTAATTAGTTACCGGTAAAGTACCGCGGTATCGATCTGTCGTGTAAACATGAATGAAAGGAACTGCATATATTTAAAGGTAGTTCAGGATATTCAGGCGAATATATGCATGAACTATCCGGTATTCAAATAAATATATATGGGCAAACTTTGAGTTTTCTATATCGTAGATATATATTATTTATATTGTTATTCTATTTCATATTTTAATATATATTAATATAAAATTTGTCATGATAAAATAAATTATTAAAAATGTAAATTAATTTAATTAATATATAGTATACACATGATTTAATGCCATTGATTTATTAATAGATATATTAGGGGTGAATTGGTTTATCGAATGTGAGTACTTTGTAGAAACAAATATTGTTAAAATGATAATAACATGGTAGTTTACTAAATAGTATTAAAATATTATATATATATATATATATATAGCCGTGGCCGAAGAAAATAACAATAAAGTTTTTGATATTTATTAATGAAAAATAGTAAACTCAATAACTGAACCCTATACATAATTAACATTAGAAAAATAGAATATAGAGATTCTCATGATGACCTATGTTCATATAGTAATTATCCCTCGAGATAATAATGATGATTCGCAATGCGTTGTTATTGATGGAATAATGATAATAATGGAATATATAATTATGCAGAGAGCACGTATGGCGTTAAATTAAAAAATTAATGTTTACAGTTATAGCCTACTAATTGTACCATTAAACTCAACCCCGCAAAAACTAATACATTAAATCATAAACCAGTTAACCCCTCCGATTTACCATCCATAATTCTATCCATCGTAGCTATCGTAGATAATAATAACCTTTTATTATCTAATTTTATAGGAATTTGTTTTACATCAATAAATTGATAATTTATTACTTTCTTTCCGCACGAACGAAGGGCACACATGTCCCTAATGTTAGTGGTAATATATCATTAATCATCATCATCATTATATAGAACTAAAGTTCAATTTGTAAACATACAAGTTTACATTTAATAAATTATTTCATTATTAAAATTAAATTTTCTAAATTAAATTACAAATGTAATCAAAAATTTAAAATATTATCACAAATTAAAAGATTAAATTAAACAAATAAAATTATATGACAAATCATAATATTATTGTGTATAATTTAAAAAGCTACATTAAATTAATAAATTAGAGAATGCTAACGAATACTGTATAATTTACGGCGAAGGTGGATTTATATTAAATTTAATTTCGCTACCCTCATTTATTATCTACCGAATTTAATTTCAAAAGTGAATTCGGCTAACCCGGCTGTCTAATTTACTCGATATATATATATATATATATATATATATATATATATATATATACTAATTCATACGTATAACATCGTATTACTATTAGTGTTATTGTTATTAAATTTAAAATGATTAACATTTACTAAATAATTAAATAAATATTTCGATAATATCGAGAAATTAAAATATAAATACGCAACACCGAGATGGGTTTAATCTCAGAAATATTTATCTTCTTATTCATTGGCATCATTATTGGCTCAGTAATAGGCTACGTGATAAAGACACAAATGATAACATTGTCTGATATGACGAATGTACCAGTGGAGATAAACTCCGATATGCCAGTTATTGATGTAATCGACAATTACGGTATAACCTCGCGACCGCCTTCCTATCAATCAAATGAAGAGGAACGCCCACTATCACCTGAAAGTGCCGAGGACCCGCCCCCTTATCGATCTAATGAAAACTTAGATGTCGAAATGATAGAAATGCGTCCCATACCTCCGTCGAAATAGTCCCGCAGTGAATGTCGTAGCGGTTACCCATGTAAAGCGAGTGTACCTAGAATTATCTACACTACGTACCTAAGTACTTAGGTACCGTTATAGTAACTGTGTATCGAGCTGTCGAGTAGTGTACGGATGCAAAGTATCTTATATATTTGATGGCAGTTCTGGCAATCATGACGAATATATGGAAAACATATCCGGTATTTAAATAAATATATATTGGATAACTTTGACTTTTATATATCGTAAATATATTAATATTTTATATTTTGTTATGCTATTTAATACTTTAATATATATATTAATTTAAAATTTGTTATGTTAAACTTATTTATTAAAAATATAAATCAATCCAATTAATATATAGTATACACATACTGTAATGCCATTGGTTTATTAATAGATCTATTATGGGTGGTGGTTTATCGAATGTGAATACTTTGTAGAAAATATAATGTTAAAATGATAATAAAAGGTATAACATGGTAGTTTACTAAATAATACAAAAATATTATATGTATGGCAGTGGTTGAAGAAAATAACTATATAGTGATAGATATTTATTAATTAAATATCAGTAAATTAAATAACTGAACCCTATATATAATTAAAATTATAAATAATATCATATATATATTCTCATATGACCTCATTTCCTATAATAATAATCTCACGTGATAATAGTGATGATTCACAATGCGGTAGTTCGCTGATATTGGTGTAATATCGATTATAATTAAATATATAATTATGCAGAACGCACGATGTGCGTATGGTGTGCGTCGCTACATTATAAAAGTCTTATCTACAGTTATACTAATGGCAACATTAAACTACCTTGTAAAAAATAATAAATGATATATTAAACCAATTAACCCCTCCGATTTACTATCCATAATTCTACCCCTCTCAGCCATCTCTTATCTACGTTTGTTCATAACGATTGACCAATTTTCTTATTTTTAAATTTACACCTTTCACTTATCTTTTCTCATCACCATTTTTTACTCATATACTCACCCATCTCTAATTCGCTTACTACCTTCCATATTTCTTTATTCCATGAATTCTTGAGAATTATTAAACCTTACGCTTTCATTTACCTATATTCAATTTATGAACTTGTACCTCATATTTTGCTTCTAACTGTTTTGTAATCCAGTTCTTATTCCAATCTAGACTTTATTTATAGTTTTTCCGAAGCTGTTTTCATGGCCTTCCTCGCAGAGTATATTATATCTACCTATACCGTTTTCCTTCGATAACCATAATCGATCATTATCAGATTATGTTTAATATATTTCTTTTGTTCGTAAATAACACCTTCTTTTGTAAGAATCGGCAGAGTGTCTACCATACTTATTAGTATATTCACAATCATAGCTCTACTTTTAAGTCTTGACAATGCATCCGTATAGCATTGGATTTACCATACCTATATTAAAATCCACATCCAAGTCCTACCTCCACTTTCACGCGGTAGACCCTGTTTAAACTAATGGAGGAGGTCGAACGTGTTTCGTCCAGCGCGTCAAATCTGGCATTAAGTCCCCGCTACTGACTTTCAGTCGACTCAGGAGAGCCAAAATCTATGGGAGTAACCCAAAAAGAAAAACACAACTTGGCCGGTTGTAAGCGGTCGATTATCCTGAGCAGCAGTAGGATAATTATTGGAAGAGGCGGATGCATCTATTACATGGTCAAGGATAAATCCATCCTAACTCCAAAGCATTGTGGAAGAGTAGTCAACGGGATACCACACTAGTTTCATTCCAATAAAACAACCATGGCAGCTATAAATATACACAACGCTATAAAGTCGAAGAATGAGTCCCCCAGGTTGGACGACTTTAATATTACTACTGGGGAAAGGTATTCCACTGCCATGAATACTTGCAACGAGAATGAAGTTGATGCTCTAAAGCCGAAAGGACGAACATCAATTGAGAATGGTGCAAAGAAAAGGACAGTGGAAAGCCATAGAATAGCAAAATAAAGAGTGAGAATCAGTATATGGAACGTAATAATATTAAATAATGGTAATTTAGAAGTAGTCAAGAGAGAAATGGAAATTTTAACCATTTAGTTATTTAGTCTTTAAAAACTGATGTGGATTTGCAAGGAATTAGTAGGATGAAATGGACAGGAATGTAACACTTTACGTCAGATGAACATGAAATCTATTATTGTGGACAGGAGACCTTAAAATGGAGTAATGAAGTGGCATTTATATGTAATAATAAACTATGGATATGTGTGATGGGTTTTAACCCAGTAAATGATAGAATTGCCATAATACGCATATAGTGTAAACCCATAAACATAACTGTAGTTCAAGTATACGCCCCGACATCCAGCTCAGAGGAAGAGGATATAGAAACTTTTATGAGACAGTACAATATGTAATAAATCATACACCTATTGGAGATAGTCTTTATATTATAGGAGACTGGAATGCTAAAGTTGTAAAAGATATCTCAAATGGCATTATTTGTAACTTTGATCTGGGGGAGAGAAATGAGCGAAGGATCAACTTGTAGAATTGTGTAGTAAAAATGACCTAATAATCATGAATACATTCTTCAAGTTGCACCAACGGAGGCTTTATACATGGAGATCGCCGGATAAAATTACTAGAAATCAAATTGATTATATTGTATGCAATACTAGATGGTAAATAAGTATAAAGCGAGTTAAAACACTGCCTGGAGCTATTTGTGGTACTGATCATACTTTTCTAATAGCAGATATCAAGTTCAAACTCAAACGAATACAACGATCAAAGCAAACTCTATTATATGATGTTGAGCAAATCGAACTTGACAATGGTGTAGAGATAAAAATAGATTTAACGAGCTCATAATAAAATATAGAAACCTGAAGAATTCTGGAATGATATTCGAAATATAGTAAAAGAGACAGCTTATAAAAAGTTCCCAAAAATCAAAAGAAAGAAAGTTTCTAAATGGCTATCTGAGGAAGCTTTAAAAGTTACACAAGAGCGAAAGAAATGCGCAGTAAAGGAAAATATGAAGAATATAGAAAGCAATACCCAGCTTTCCAGAAGAAAGCAAGGCAGGATAAAGAGAAAAACATCATAGGTAAATATAAATTGAAGATAATAACAAAATGGGTAAAATAAGAGACCTATTTAAAGATAATAAAAGATATGACAGGATCAAGCAGCTCAAGTTGTGGTGCTATGAAACTAAGTACTAGAAGAGTGGTTTCAGAAGAATAGGATATAAAAAAGAGATGGTAACAAGCTACAGAAAATCTATACAGAAAAGATCCTAATATAAATTATATTTTTAATGATAATTTATATGAGCACGAACCTGATGTATTAGAAATAGAAGTGAAAGAAGCAATCCGACATATATATATATATATAATAGAAGAGCTCCAGGCGCGATATCAAGAATGTCGTCAACCCTGGGTAGTGCGTAAACATATAGTATTTTCTTCTTGTTTAACTTTCTATAGTTAACACATAACCGTAATGATCAATTGGTCTTCTTTACTTCTATAATAGGACTATCGTATTACTTTTAGATTCATAGTTCATCGTATACTTCAATAATTGTTATAAGTGTTGTTTCACCTCAATTTGTATTATCAAGAGAACTCTCTTGTAATATTAAACTATTAGTTATTCATCTATCATTGGTATACTATGTTATACCATATTTTATAATACACGTAGTCTATCCTTCTCCAGAAAATATTAATACCCATTATTGTTACATATCATTCGAAATTTATTAGCCCTATTCATTTAAATTATCTGATGTATCCCCTATCATTATAAATTATGTTTCCTTAATCGCATTACTCCCACTTTTACTACAATTCTACCATCGATATTTGTTTCTTACTTACTACTTACCTATATACCACAGGTTTATATTACATTCAAATCTATTATTTTAAGTTAACCACTTTTTACCTCATACACATTTACTTCATTATATATACCCATTAAGTCACAATTATCGATAATATTTAACGTCCTCGACTAATCTATAGAGAACCATAGTAACCTGCATATTGACTATATATTCTCTATATATGTGCCATTTTCTCCCATACCTGACACAGTATTTCTTATACTATTTTTCAATCAAATCATGATCAATTCTTAAGTTATATTTGTAAGGATTCTATCTCATTTGAGTTCACGATTATATCTCTCTTATATCATATTTTATTTGTTCCTATCGTTTTACTAACTTTTACTAACTTTACTACATTTCCTAACCGCTACCTTCCCCAAAGCCAGCCTCCTTAGATTTGTCAAGCTTATGTGTTCTCCACATGATTTATATCAGTTCGTTCTTCAAATCTACCTATCCAAATCTTAACATTATACATTACAGAACAGAGCATATAAATAATATAGTTACATATTATCAGTACTTCTGATTACGATTTTCTCACTAAATCGAAGATACAAAAAAACGCACCTAATCATCCTTTATTCCTCTAATCTTTAAACTAACTTTAGTGTTATCTACAACTCTCGTACACCAGTATTACCATTATATAACACTAACAGGCATAATAAATATCCCTCTTACCTTGATAATTTATTTCAACTTTAGAATTTGCCTTATTTTCGACCTAAATTGTATTTCAAAAGATTTTTAATTAAATTATGTATGATAGTTTAAGTATATTTGTGGGTATTAATTGATATGATTAGAACATTATACTATTTTGTTATCAATTTAAATCAAATTACATTATTTTCATCATACTGTTATATATTTGTTCTAGTACGGCGCTATTATTCTTAAACAAATATTACAATGGTTAACTATGTTATAATAATCAGTATGAACATAAATATATATATTTATATATTTAATATATATATATTATATAATATTGTATATAACATTTATACAAATAATTATATTTATTTATTATATTTATATCGTCTGCACAACATTAATTAAAAATATTTATAAAATAATGTTGATAATATTTTTTTAATTTACATCTTACGTAATTATATTCGCATTGAATATTATATTACTATAATTTAGTTATAATTATGTAGTTGTTTATCTAAAATGGGTATATGGATATATAATGTAATATAATATAATAATCATATATATAATATCTATGATTTTTTATAATCTATTTATTATTAAAATAGTATATTATAATATATGTTGCAGTAGTGACTGTATGATTAGAAGTTAATTGTTTGATTTCTTTGTTGATTTCAAGTATTGATAAAATCATATCAACAATGGAAGTCCGGAATGCATATGATAAGCTACAGTGAACACACTTATATAATATACATTACTACAACCCAAGCAACCAGAATGGTATTTAGTGTAACCATTTATAATTATTTGTGATTACTTACAATAGTACAGATGTAACCACAAATTCATATATATATATTTACACGGCCACATGGTTACAAAGTGAGTATATTGTAACACTATGGTTACAAAGTGAGTATTTTGTAACACTATGGTTACAAAGTGAATATTTTGTAACCATATCATGATGATTGACATACTATTTTACTGAATGGTTACTAAGTGAGTCTTTTGTAACCATATTACAATGTTCCAATAAAATTCATAATATGAATTTCATATCATAATAAAAACAGTTCTAATATCTTTGCATTGAATTTCCTATTTAAATAGATTGAATAAATTTAAAGATTGAATACATTATTTAAATACCTGAAGTTAGTATATCATAATTTATAATGTCATTATTATATGTAATATGTAACTATTGTGTAATTAAAATTAAATTAAGATTAATTATATACTTGTAGTATAATATTGTGGGCCATCCTGATATTTTGGTATATACCCAATTATCGCCCATCAATTTAAATATTATTTTAAATATATTACATAAAACGAATCTAAAAGCTTATATTAATAATTTAAACTATATTTAAGATTAATTATATGCTTGTCGTAGGCTATAATATGTTGGGTCATCCTGATATGTTGGTTCATACCCAATTAATTCCAATAAATTAAAATATTATTTTAAATATTAATAATTTATTAAATTATAATAAATTATTAATTTAATAATTAATAATTAATAATTAATAATTTAAACTATATTTAAGATTAATTATATGCTTGTTGTATACTATTTTGGGCCATCCTGATATTTTGGATTATATTATATTTAATATAATATTTTTATAATAACTATATTATAGATAATATAAAATTAATATTATCATAATTATTAGATAATTATTATCATAATATCATATTAAATATGAGATTATATGAGTAAATTTAAAAGTTACTATGATTTACTGTTAATTTTATTATAAATTTAAAGTTAATAGTAAATTTAAATATATAAATTCCTATAGTAAATTTAAATATATAAATTCCTATTATTATAATAATTATATCATCATGATATTTGAATGCAATTGTAATGATATTTTAATACGATTATACATATAATATATTATTCATTTTATTAGTAACTTTATATTTTATCATTATGATAATAATCATACAAATATTGTAACAATGTATGAATAATATAATAAAGTTTATATTTATAATAAAAATAATATTAAATTAATATTGATAATATTAATAATTAATCGTCATTATATATATATATATATATATATATATATTTAATATAATAATTTAATTATTAATTATATAATCATTATATTATTATAATTATTATAAATAATAATTTAATAATTATTAATTATAATAATCATTATTATAATGAAGATTAATATTATTTTATTTATTAAATATAGAATTTATTATAAATATACATACAACATAAATCTACTACAACAGTGCATAATATATGTGTAATCATATTATTACAATCGCATTCAAATATCATGACAATCATTTTCACAATGTAATATAAATTTATAATATTAAATTACTATATAAATTGAATTTAAATTTATAATCAAAGTCAATTTAAAATGTACACATATAATCTTATATTAGCTATAATAATTATAGATATACTAATAATATTATAACATTAAATTTGATACTATATTATATATATTTTTTTATTTAATATGCAAACTGTTTACAAAAATTATTTTATGTATTGAACAAAATATTGAGTATTATGATATAAATAATTTCACTTGTTGATAAGTATATAATTGCATGTAAACAAATTAAAAATAAATAGCGCATAATTGCGCGCAAATGAAAAAGTAGACGTACATAAAATACAAATATACTAATATTATACTGTCACGTTACATCATATCTCACTGTAGCTTTCCAGTATAACGTACAATCACGTTACATCATATCATACTTTCATCACATTACTGTCATGTTATATCATAACGTACAGTCACGTTACATCATATATTACTATCACCTTTCAACACAACGTAAAGTCACTTTACATCATATCATACTATAACCTTTCAACACAACGTACAGTCACGTTAAATCATATCTTACTTTCAGTACACTATTATGTCACGTTACATCATATCTTACTATCACCTTTCATCACAAAGTACAGTCACGTTAAATCATATCTTACTTTCAGCTCACTATACATTCATGTTACATCATATCTTACAATCACCTTTCAACACAACGTACAGTCACGTTACATCATATCTTACTTTCAGTACACTATTATGTCACGTTACATCATATCATACTATAACCTTTCAACACAACGTACAGTCACGTTAAATCATATCTTACTTTCAGTACACTATTATGTCACGTTACATCATATCTTACTATCACCTTTCATCACAAAGTACAGTCACGTTACATAATATCATACTTTCAGCTCACTATACATTCCAGTTACATCATATCTTAATATCACCTTTCAGCACAAAGTACAGTCACATTACATCATATCTTACTTTCAGCTCACTATACATTCACGTTACATCATATTTTACAATCACCTTTCACCACAACGTACAGTCACGTTACATCATATCTTACTTTCAGTACACTATACAGTCACGTTACATAATATCTTAATATCACCTTTCAACATAACGTACAGTCATGCTACATCATATTATACTTTCATCACAATATACGGGCACGTTATATCATATCATACTTTCAGCACACTATACTGACACGTTACATCATATCATACTTTCAGCACACTACTATCATGTTACACCATAACGTACAGTCATGTTCCATTATACTGTCACCTTCTAGAAAATCATATTATCATATCGTACTTTCACTTCATGTTATATTCTTATCATCGATCACTTACTGATGATACGTATTCTTTATAAGTTGTGAAGTAATAACACGTGTAGTTTATATTATATAAATTAATATTTTACACTAATTTATATGCTTATTTTTCATTGTATCATTAATTTTATTAGAGTTTAAATTACTTCTTAAGCTATTATAATATATAATTTAACATCCGTTAATAATATTCGTGATATATATAACAACTATTGAGATTATAGTGCATCTTATTAGGTGATATTTCAACTATAGAGGTTATAAAGCGATACACGTTTAGTTTAGTTTATTTAAATTCATATTTTATAATTTAATAATTTTATACTTTACAATAATGTATAAGGTAATTTTGAATATATCACATTAATATCATTTACAATTAAATTTATTAGTGTTTATATTACTTCTGAAATTAATTTGGCGTGTCTAATTTAGCGAATAATCAAATATGATGCATGATTGGGGAGTGATCTCGTGCGAAGTGTGATAATATATATTAATGTAATTAATTATTTATAAATAGTAGAATTTTCAGTATAAAATATTAATTTTCATAATATAAACTAAGCGTGTTATCTTTTATTAATCCAAAGAAAGCATATCATCAAATATGATGCAAAATAATATTGCAATTTTGTATATATCATTAATAGTTATAATGACAGTAACATTATAAATTATAATAGATTTTGTTAATAAGTGAAAGCTATACAATATGGATTTATTATAAAATATTTAATACACTAAATATAATTATGTATAAATAATGTTAGTATGTTTAAATGTAGTAAACTAATATTATATACTTATTAGTATAAGTAAAAAACCAATGAATTTATAATTTATAGAATATTATTATATTTAACTAAATAAAATGTTATTTATTATTATAAAATGGTGATATTGAATATACTTTACTCAAATTACTTAGATAAGTTAAAATCTATAGTGTTATACATTATAACTTATAATATAGGTAAATAATACATATATTATATTATTCTAATAATTATATAAATAATTATGAATTATAAATTACATTTTCTTTCAATTGATATATTTATGTATTTAATTAATAAATTAGCCATTTTAATTATAAATAACACACTATTATAATGTATTCTGAGTTGTTTATAATATAGGTATATTGGAAGTATATTATAAATGGGACCCGTTATTTATTATAATTGTTACAACAATAATTGTATTCATTTAATGTGAAGTACTTGAAAATCGTCACATATGACTATTTCAAATAGCATTTGATATAATTATGATTACGATATGTATTATAACACAGTTATAATATAATTATACATATTACAATTTGTGTCAATAAGTTTATAAGTATTTCGAGCATTCGTTAAAATAAATATTATTTATATTAAAACTAAAATAATTTTGAAAATATCAAACTTATATTAAATATATAATAAATATCATGTAAATACCGTAATATATCATTAATTAATTTTAGTTAAATATTATTTAATATTAAGCATATAATTTTTGTAATTTAATATTTAAATACATCTATAATATAATATTTTAAATAATTATCAAGTAAATATAATATTTAATATGCCCATATTATTATTAAATTAGGGATGTCACTATTCATATTTTCATCACCTAGCTACAGATTGAAAACAATAGCATTTAACGATTTAATTTCATAATATTCTTTAATTCACCTAATAATATTTAAAACCGTATACTTATACACTTGGTATGAACCAAATATATGTATATATTATATAAATACATATATGTTCATTATATTGTGTGTATATATATTTATATATATATATATATATATATATATATTTATATACTTACATATGTCCTTATTTACTTAATTATGTACTCAACTTAAAACTATTAGTAAAATTGTTATAAATTAAATATATTATTATTGAGCATAAATTAGAGCTATATAGTGTGAATATATTATACATATAATTATAATTTTTTTTAGAAATGTCTACTCCTAATAAAAGAGCATACCATCGTGCATATATGTCGTCAAAACGTTCATTAAGGAATATACCGGAAAATCATCAACACTATAATCAGAGTAATGAATCATCTACCGATCACGTTAACATCAATGAGAATGTGTACGAACATAATATAGAAAGTAATGAAAATGAATTTATTGAAGGTAAATATAATATTTAAAAATGAGAAAAAATAATATAAAATATTCAAATAGCTGAACCAATTAATCAAGAGTCGGAACCAGAAAATGAATCCGATAATGAACGACAAATGATAAACGAAGATCATGATCATGGAATCTTCAAAGATGAATTTAAGAAAGCTGCAATGAAAACGTCGATGAATGCTACCCAGATTAACGCGATGCTGAAATTATTCAAAAGATTTGATATCGGTGTCTATCTTCCATTAAGCTCTCGCACTCTTTTAAATACTCCTAGAAATATTGTTATTCAAAATATATCCGACGTAGACTATTATAATTTTGGAGTGGAAAACCAAATTATTCAAAATCTTAAAACAAATTATCAAGATTTTGATAAGGATATTATATATTTAACTTTAAATATTGATGGTATTCCTTTCTTTAAATCATCTAAATCTTCATGTTGGCCGATATTGCTTTGTAGTAATATATATCCAGAGACAGTATATCCAGTAGCTATTACACATTGTGTAGATATTACAAAACCTAATGGAACTTTATTTTTAAGAGAAACTATATTAGAAATAAAGTCGCTAGAAGAGAATGGGATACATTATAAAGGAAAACATATAAGGATCAAAACTGATTGTATAGTTTGTGACGCACCTGCAAGATCAATGGTCAAATGTGTCAAGGGTCATTCAGGATACTATGCATGTGATCGTTGTGAACAAAAAGGGGAATATAGAGAAGTAAGAGTGATTTTTCCAGAACTTGATGCTAGCTTACGAACTAATAATTCATTTCGCTCACAAAGTAATGAAGAGCATCATTTAAATTATTCAGAATTTTTGAAATTAGATATTGATATGGTATATAGTTTTAGTATAGATTATATGCATGCTGTCTGTTTGGGTGTGATGAAGAGATTGCTACACATATGGCTAGGAAAAGATTCAGTATTTAACCATAGAATCTACAGAATTACTAACATTCGAGAAATGAATAGTCGCATTGAGCTATTAATAAGATCTATCCCTGGAAATATTTTTGCACGGAGACCTCGTAAAATTGACCATGTATCGTATTGGAAAGCTACAGAATTTCGTCTATTTTTACTATACACCGGGCATATTATTTTGAAAGATCTGTTACCTATTAAATATTATAATAATTTTTTATGTTTAAGTTTTTCTATGTTAATTTTATTAAATTCTAATAGTACCACAGAAAAAATACTCTATGCGAAAAATGTATTACACTTTTTCATTAATGACTGTGAAACTATATATGGAAATTTTTTTTCTATTTACAATGTACATATGCTATCTCATATTGCTGATGATCGTCTGAAATACAAAAATCTTGATTATTGTTCATCTTTCAAATTTGAAAATTATCTAGGAATGATGAAGAATTTAATTAAGAGTGGGTTTTTACCTTTGAGGCAATTGGTTAACCGTATAGAGGAAAGAAAATATATCCCGCTCATTTCAAAAATTAATTTAAATAAAATTTGTATTGGAAATTCGTATTTAATATCTGAAAATCAAGCATGTAAAATTTTAGATAACGGACATAAACCATTATGTAAAATATATAATATCACATCATTGTATAATTACCCATGTGATTCCAATAATGTCGGTATTTATTCTGCATCACCATATATTTCTAAATGTATATCTAGAGATAATCTTATTAAACGTGCGATTATCATTGATTGTAATACAATATATGATAACGGAGAAATTATTATACAAGCAATTCAACATTTATTCTAATATATCATTAGTATTATAATATTCTATTATTTATACTGTGTATTTAATTTTCGATTATACATAAACATGTAGTTTTGTATTTATATATATATATCTTTGTAAACGATTGTGTTAATTAATTTTATTTTTATATTATTTCATTTAATGTTACTGAATAATATTATTTATTTTACGAGTTCCTCAAAATATCAGATTTATTCACAAATAAATTTCAAAAGTAAATTTGTTTCCTTCTTATATATCACAAGTAATAATAGTATTTTAAAAGTTATTGACAGTAGCTCTATCAATTATATATAACAACATTATGGTAATAACATTTAATAATAATTAATATTAATTCCTACTAAAATTAAATTTATATATTTTTAGGATGAGTTATTATATCATTGAATCGAAGAAATTGGTAAATAATCTACCTTTGAGTTATGTCATTTTAAAAACTTGGCTTCAAGATGAGGTATGCAGAGAAGATAATAAGGTATAATTTATTTTTTAATTATTACTAATTATTAATTTATTTTAAAATATTTAATAAGCATGAATATTTATAATATTGTTATGATAATTGTTATAACAAATGTATACATATAATCACTAATAAAATAATTATATTTGATATATATATGTATATACAGATATGGTACAATATATTATTACCAATTGAATCCGCATATCATCAATCTTTGGAAAAGGGGATATGTTCCTTGACATGGACAAATAACGATGTCGTCAGAATTTTAGCGACAAAAGGTTTTTATTTTACTTTATCATATTAAGTGTTGTATCCATCATATTTGTTTAGTAATATGTATAAGTATACGACAATATTAATCATTATATAATCAAATTAATAGTATTAAGTTACTATATATAGTAACGAAAAAACATATTTATTACCATAACATATTTATATATAAATAATTTATTAGCTGATATAATTATTATTATTTTTTCAGAAAGCTTGATAGAAGCCAAATCTCATGTCAATTCTCTATTAATAAATTCTGAAAATGAGGATGGAACAGTTAATAGAGGTATTATTTTAATATTATATCAAAGCAAAATTATAATAACATTATTATTATATCAACACATAATTATATTAAACTATTTATTATTTATTTGTTTACAGTATCAAAACAAGCAAGACTAGATTTACCAACATTTCCTACAAAGAGTAGTAAGACCTACCATAATCTCACTAATATTGAAACACCACCACGACCCTCTTACAATAACAATATTATGTCAGTTTCTTCTCAACCACCCACTTACAATAATCAAAATCTACAACCCACTTACAATATATCAACTCCGCAACCCTCTTACAATATCCAAACTCCCTCTTACAATATACCTCAATCTTACAATACACCACCGACTTGGATACCTCCCAACGTGGAACCTACAAATGGAGAAATTATGAAAATGTTGCACCAAATATATGATATCCATAAAAGTTTGTGATACTAGCAAATATGTTAAAATATATATATATGTTTATATACGTTTAAGGGGAAGCAAAAAACCTCAATAGTTATGTATTATTATAATTATTAAATCGTGATATTTATAAATAACTATTCAAACACATGTTTTTTTTATAAAATTAATTAAAATAATTAAGCCTATCCATATTTTGTACAATAGTCTTAAGAAACCAAATGAAATAATTCAGTCCCATCAATAATATATACCATGTATATATACCATGTATATATATACAATTTACTATATTTTTATTTTCAGAAAATACTTTAGAAATTGCAAAAATAAATATTAAAATTGATCCATTAAATGAAAATGATTTGAGTCAATTCTATTGTAAAAATAGAAAAAAATTGAAGAATTTGAAGAAAAACTAGAAGATAAAGTACATTATGAGAAATTTGTTAGTTTTTTATATTATATAAGATTATTATAAGAGTATTTAGTATGCATATAAAATAAATAAATATATATATATATATATATTTACATAGTTATATGTTATTTAAATTTTGTAATATTAAAATAATTTATTAAAAAATTATATATTGAATCAATAATTTAAATTAATTTAATTATTGCATTTTATGCAGTACACAATTAATTTATATTATTGCAGGATTGATAAATATTATATAAGGCTTTGGCTTCACTAATCTTCCCTGGAGTTTTGTCATACAAATATCAATACCAATTTATATACTTAATAATATTTTTATGTTATTCTAATCTATTAATTAATTTCAGAAAAACATATTTTTAAAAAGAAACTTTATATCTTCAAAAGAATTAACAAGGGTGTTCTTTATAAAAATTGCCTCTCCAGAAATATGGATGAATTTTAATGTTGCGGGGGGAGGTGATCAGGGTAAATCTTCCTTTAGATCAACATTTCCAAGACTCAATTTACTTTTAAACGGTTAGCGTCATTTAATATATAATAACATGACCTCCTTTATCTTCCATGAGGCAGATATATATAAATAACTATACAAATATATATATATATATATATATATATATATATATATATATATATAAATAACCACTGAATAAATATCTATGTAGATGAAACTAAGATTATTATTACCATATATATATATATATATATATATATACAGTTAAAGCTTGCTTGGTGAACACTTCGCTTAGTCGATAATTTTATATTATTAGATTATTTTTATATCTAGGTAATATTTTCTAGGCAATAATCTGATTTCTCCACATAGCCTAGTCCAATATTTATTGACATAATATTGATGAATTTGACATAAGTAATGCATTTAATTATTAATAATATTAATATAATTTATATATACAAAATCTTCATACTTTCCTCTTTATATATTAATAATTAAATTATTATTTTAGATATCAATTCAACATTATATTCTACATCTCCATTAATATCGATTATTTTAAAAGAAATGAAAATAAAATTTGAGAGATCTAATAAAAATTACAATTCAATCTAATAAATATAATATTTAAAATGCCTTTTTATTATTCATATATATGTATAAGCATATTACAAAAGGTAATTTTATCTTTTGTAATATACTTATGTTATAAATAACTTTTATTTCTAAAAATAAGGTCGAGCTTGTTCGGATTAGCATAATATATTTTCTCCATACATCTCTGTCTCCCATCACCGTCTTCAGTTCATCTGAAGTGTATCCACTGTTGTCTCTAAGTTGTGCAGTGGATTTATTATCCGGCCATCCAGGTTTTCGTTGCCCATGTAGTGGTTCCCACAGAAGCACTTCGCTGATCAGTTCTGCTCAGCTTTGCCAACAATGTCCCAATAATATATATATATATACATGTAATGGTTACAATCAATAGTACAAAACACTTTATATGTACAGGTTACAATCAATAGTACAAAAAACTTTATATGTACATGTTACAATCTATAGTACAAAAAACTTTATATGTACAGGTTACAATCAATAGTACAACAAACTTTATATGTACATGTTACAATCTATAGTACAAAAAACGTTATATGTACATGTTACAATCTATAGTACAAAAAACTTTATATGTACAGGTTACAATCAATAGTACAACAAACTTTATATGTACATGTTTCAATCTATAGTACAAAAAACTTTATATGTACATGTTACACTCAATAGTACAACAAACTTTATATGTACATGTACCAAATAACTATTTCAGAAACCTAACAAAAGACCGTTTCCAGTACTATTTTAAAGTAACTGTATTGTACATGTACATTTCATCATTTTGGTTACTTGGGAACCATCCCACTGCCAGAGAAAATAGTAACCTCATTATTTGAAATAATATCTGGTTATAAATTTAATTTAATTTAATAAATTTTTTTTTATATAAAATCACTAACATTAATATATATATATAACAGTCCAAATACCTAAAAACCCTAAACTATAACTATAACTAAACCTTAATCATTGATTACTCTCAAATTTCTCATATTTCCCCCCCTAATTATCATTTAATTTTATAGGTAAAAGTACCTTTAACTCTACCTTCTACTTCCCATTTTCCTCACCCCAAATATATTTTAATTTCCGTCTTCCAAATATACGTTTTTTTATTATGACTATTGTTCCAGCCTATAATTCGTTTTCTTTCTTTTCATAATTTATTTTGTTTCTAGTTAATTCAATTCTATGTTTGACTTAATGCAGATTTCTCTTATTAATACTTATTATACTCAGATTAATATTATTGGTGCCTCTCCTACACATCTCTAATCTTAAATCAATTGGTAATTTTTCTTCATGTCTAAACATTAAAAAATATGGAAAAAACCCTGTCATCGCATGGGGCATAATATTATACGCATGAATCATTTTCTGCAAATTAATCTGCCATTTAGACTTTTCTTCATTAACTTACCTTACCGGATAGGGATAGTTTCCCGAGCATCCTGGTGTGGAGATATTAACTCCCATCCAGCGGGTCCCCAGGTGGTGGATAGGGGAATCGACCTCCAGATATGGAGTGTTATCTGCGAATACAAGAATAATTTATTCAATAAGCATTCCTGAACCAAAAATCAGAGAGGTACCTTGGCAATATCTATTACTCTGTTGTCACCCGCACCAGGGTTACGGGGCAAACCATTGGAGTAGTAATGGTATTGATATTAAGCGGAAGAACCAACTCAAGGCCAACGGTTAATATTAATGAGTCAAATAGGTAACTGCCCGCGATGTAGTAGTGGCGAGCACATTTGCGTAATAAGCTAACGAAAAGCACATGAACAACAACAAAACCAAACAAACATGCCGCATCGCTCGTCTCGCGGATAATAAAGGAGCGCATGTCAGGGTACAATGGCAGGCCCTGCATCACGAAAAACAAGCTACTGACTCTTCATTAAACAAAATTCTAAATAAATTAATAATGGATATTCATGCGTTCGTATTGTCCATTACCTTCTGGATGATAATTACTGGTCCTACTCTGGTTAATATTAAATAATTTGCATATCTCCCTCACCACTTTCGCTTAAAAATGATGAACTTGGTCGGTATGTATTCTCTCTGGAGTTTCATAACAATATATCTATTCATTAATATCTTAGCTACAGTAATTAACTGATTTTTAGTGGGAATAGCTCTAGTAAACTTACTATAGGAATCGGTAATTACTAATATTCTTTCTCTTCTATCTGATGATTAATCAATATTGACGAAATCTAGAAATACTAACTATAATGGTGTAGTCGTATCTAAATATCCTATCTCTATTCTAGGATTTCTACCCCTTCCCATCGATACTTGATATTATCTCGCTCTTATCTATATACTCCTTAATATCTCCATATCTACCTAACCAGGTATACATTAAACTTATTATCGATACATTCCTATCAATACCCTGGTGACCATTGTCATCACGTACCCCTCGTAAAATATCCCTAATTAACTCACGTGGAACTTAACTACCAATACATTATCTCCATTTTTCCTATTATTATATAGAACTCCTTTTTCTTGTATGTAGTTATTTTTATTTATTGACTCACTTTTATCTTTTCTATTATCTTTTTCAACCTATTCTCCACCATATGCAACTCCCTTATCTTTCATTTCTTTACTCCTGTTATTATACTAATATTAGTGACCTTTAGAACATCATCATATAATCTTCTAAATTCATCCCCACTGTTTCTACCTCTGTATTCTCCTCACATCTCCTTGATAAAGCATCTGCTACTTTATTTGTACTACCTGTTATATATTTAAACTGTATCAGAAATGGTACTAAACTAGATATTCACCTCTACTCTAAATCTGCCACTTTATTAGTATCTAACTTATAGCATATACTATCCTCCTTTACATTACTCATCGATTCAAACTCTATCGCCATTGTGCGTATTTCAGAAAAACTTTTCTCTTTTTCAGATATTAACAAATATCACCCTAATTCGCAGTCAAACACATTTGTTTTTAATGCAGCTGCCATTAACCTCTTCCACCAATATACATACTCTTTCATATTAAAACTTTCATAAAAACTGCCTGTGTGGCTCAGTGGTTAAGGCGTCAGACACACAAGCAGTAGGACACGGGTTCGACCCTCGTCCGGACCATTAATTAATTTTATAAAATGGGTCTTAAAATATTATTTAGAAGTGATCTTATATAATTGTGTATAAATAAATGATCGGCTCTCGTTAAAACCAGTGATGCCTTAACATGAGAGCGGCTTCGAAGGGACATTAGAGCCATATATGGTTATAAGTGAAAACTTCATCTAAGTTCCTGGATGGGATGAAAGGACTCCACCAAATAAAAATAACAATATGTACCCCTGATTTTAATATATCATCTATAAACATAGTTATATTCACCCCTTCTCGTTGTTTCTTCTCCACTAAATCGTGTAACCTCTAACCTCTATACCTCCAACTATATATATCCCTTAAACTATTAAATATCCGATATTTATTTAAAAGTTGATTACCTAATATTGATAGTTTTGTCCCACCTCTTATATGATATTAAATATAGTCAGCCGCATCCTCGCCCTTATTCCCAATAACTATAAACATTCCTCAGCATTTTCAATCCACTCGCCAACATCCGTACCCTCATTAAAATAATATAATTTAACATATACTAAATCTGTCTTTACAGGTCTCCCTACTGGTTTACTATATTCTCCCATATTTTCTATAGTATACTTATAATGTTTACTTAAGTAAATACAAAATAATATAATTAACTAAAAATATTATTTAAAAAAAGAATATTTTATTATTTAATATAATATTTTATTAAACAAGTGTATGCAAAGCAATATATATATATATATATATATATATATATATATATATATATATATGTATTGCTTATACCTGCTATCCTGTGTTATATTTGTCAGCACTGTATGCCGCTGTCACCAATGTTATAAGCTTTATGCTTGTTTTATAATCTATTTATTAAGATAATATATTGTAAATTAGAATTTATAATAGATGTTGCAGTACTGAATGTATGTTTAGAAGTGAATTGTATCATTGTTGATTTCATGAATTTGATAAAATAACTCAATCATATCAACATTGGATGTCAGGAATTCATATGATAAGCTACAGTGCCAACACTTCTATAATATACATTACTATACATATATATATATATTGTTATTTTTTGTTATTTTCATTTGGTGGAGTCCTTTAATCCCATCCAGGAACTTAGATGAATTGTTCACTTATAACCATTCACCTATGTATCTCTAATGTCCCTCGATATATATATATATATATTCATTATATAATTTTTTAAATAATTTTTTTTTGAATAATCGTTGTTTTATAAAAATGCTTTATTATTAATGTATATTTTAATTTATTTTATAAATATTAAAATATTAAATTAATTTATTATTATTACATAGTATAAAGTAATAATCGTGCAACATAATATATTTTATTACAACATTATTATTATTTTCGATCCTCTCATTTAAAAAAACAATGTAGTTTATTTATTATATTTTGTTATCATGTTAATTAATATGTGATACTAAGTATTTTATAAAGGTGTATCAATATTATTACATAATAAAAATATATATATATATATATACATATATATATTAATATATAATGTAAATATATATATATATATATATATATATATATTATATATAATATTTATTTATATGAATGGTGATAATTTTTAAAATATCTTGAATTTGTAATATATAAAATATCTTATATATATTATATGTATCGAGATTAAAATAATTTTGAATATTTCAAATAATTATACCATTATATATAATGTATACGATATATACGATTCATTAATTTATAATAAAAAGAAATTAAAATAGAAGAGCATAATGAATGGTAGATCAGAAGTCGAAGAAAATTATTTGTAATGATGACATTAAAATGTCATAATATATATAAATGCCAGATAATAGGAAATATCAAGTAACGTTAGATAATTATATATTAGTATAATAGTATATTAGGTAATATGTCGACTCTTTACTACAGTGAATACTTTACATTTAGGTTAGATTCTTAGGTACAGTGTAAACACTTTTTTCAGGTAGATTATTCGAATAAGTGACATAATCTTCAATATAGACCAATACCTAGATTATGGACAATGAAGATACATAATATAATACATGAGTAGTTAGTACATAACCTCGGCGGTAAAGGTTAGCCTAGGCGTACGTGAAGTCCTATGGGATGTATCCAGAAACGTAAAGTATATGTTCTAGTATAGTTCTCATTATATTCAGTATATACTATACTAGACACATATATGTAGTATATAGCCATATAATATAGGATGCTAATAGAATATGCAGAATATTATTGATAACATCTATAAATAGTTTTATATGAATATATAGTGTTATGCTACATTCGTATGAATTAAACATATCTATTCATTTCGAATGCAAAAGTAAAAGTGATATATATATATATATATATATATGTATATATATACGATCATACCAAATATAAGACCTAGTAACCATATACATATAATATTCACGAATAATAATATGTTATTAAATAATAAACAATGAATTCATTTGGTTCGCAAATTTATTCAAACCTAGCACGTTCTGGATTTCTTACATTTTTCAAAAATCCATCTCGTCACTCTAAGCCCCGCCTACTTATCGTCACGTGGCCTATTATCATCACGTGTCATAGTTTCGTCACGTAGTTCGATAAGGTTATCCAATCGTTCCTGAGATACGTATACGGGAGGATTGTTCGCGTCTTGACCAGTTCTCTCTCGCGGGGGTACGACCTCTTCTTCCGAGAACGAGTTATCTTGGCTATAGCCGGGCAGCCATCGTGAAGGGAGATGGGATGCGAGTGCGATAGAGGCTTCATTAACCGCGACCCTTTCCTGGTATGACGCAACTCCGATCCTGATGTAGTATCCCATAATGGTACCTATTAAAAGTCCTCCAACCAAGACTCCGACGAGTATGCTCTCTTTTTGTACCCTAGTTAAAGCCATCTTTATTAGATGTTTTTAAATTTAGATAAGAAAATTAGATTTTAATATGCGTATATTTTCGAAATAAAATATTTCAAATTAAAATAAATATTTAAGTAAATTTAGAATCGACGAATTTAAATGATAACTATTTATTTACCTTACTATAGTATATGTATATTGATATATTTAAAGTTCACAGACACTAACATTTAAACATTGTACATAAATATATATATATATATATATATAAAGAAATAATACTTATAATGAAATAATAAGTTATAAGTTACCATCACATATTAGCCTGAGAATGGAACACTTACATACACGAAATTATCTGATGGATTAGGTAGATAAATATCAGCGTTCCATACTTCAAAGTCTACGTGTATTCGTTTGATGAAGATAGACGTGTGTTGGTGGAAAGTAGTGATGTACTACGTGATATATGATATATCGTAATATTATATAAGATAGTACGAGTATGGAGGAAGCTGCAGTGGTACGAACACTGTAGATAATAGTTTAATAGTAACACATATTTAAATGTAAGATACGGGTTAACACCATTATCAGACTGTCGAATGTTAAATAAGGTTTAGTATGACATTACTACTAGTGATATGAGGCTGTTATAACATTACAACTAGTTATATGAGGCTGTTATTACATTACTACTAGTGATATGAGGCTTTTATTAAATTACTACTAGTGATATGATGCTGTTATTACATTAATACTAGTGATATGAGGCTTTTATTAAATTACTACTAGTGATATTAGGCTGTTATTACATTACAACTAGTGATATGAGGCTGTTATTACATTACTACTAGTGATATGAGGCTTTTATTAAATTACTACTAGTGATATGAGGCTGTTATTACATTACAACTAGTGATATGAGGCTGTTATTAAATTACTACTAGTGATATGAGGCTGTTATTACATTACTACTAGTGATATGAGGCTGTTATTACATTACAACTAGTGATATGAGGCTGTTATTACATTACTACTAGTGATATGAGGCTTTTATTAAATTACTACTAGTGATATGAGGCTGTTATTACATTACTACTAGTGATATGAGGCTGTTATTACATTACAACTAGTGATATGAGGCTGTTATTACATTACTACTAGTGATATGAGGCTTTTATTACATTACTACTAGTGATATGAGGCTGGTATTATATTACTACTAGTAGAAAGAGGTTTCGATCCTGAACAACTATATATACAAAATAAAAACCATAATGAGTATGATAATAGGTACTCGCGAATTACAGATTGCAGTCCATCTACCGTATTTAGATAATGTATCACCATATTCAACATAATCATAATGTTCGTAAATAGGTAGATGAAACATGGAATGACGATTACCTATAATCTATTCAGAAATGGGTTGATATATATGTGGTTATGTGTGTGTATGTAGTTGTTAGTGAGTGTTATACCATTATAATCAGATCATGTACATTTAGCCATTATTCGTATTCCTCTCTTGTACATTTCTAATAATGACATGTGTGTCTCTATACTTGTATACTTTTGCATAAGTTATTTATTATATAGCTATACTTATTATTTTATCACATAGATAAATAACTTTATTTATTATCAATAGTTTATTCTTTTTCCGGTATATTACAATTATTTTCTGAGTTGTTTTCATCTTTATAGGTTAGAAATATTCTTTTAACTATATATATATATATATATATATATATATATATATAATATTATAGTTTGATAAGTAAGTAATAGTTAAACCTATACGCTGGTTTTATTTTAAATATTAAATATTACTATAATATAGAACATATCGATAATGTATGTGTCAGTATATGTAATATTATATTGTGACAATCACTATCAATCTAAATTTCATGAAGATTAAATTAAACGTATTACATATAGAGATGTTACGTCCCTTGATCCACCAAACTTTATAAACTCTATCAATAATGTAATTAATCCTAAACTATCCTATACCTGATACTCCTAAACTCGGTTATCTAAAATATTATAAATCTAAATGTGCCTACAACAACTATACTAATTATGGACCAACATTTTTCTTTCTTGTTCTCTTTCGATTTACATCTTCAAAGAAGTTGTTCGGAAATTTAAGAAGAAAATTAATTAAAATACTTCAAATAAAATAAAATGTGATCTATCAAAAGCTAGTAGCAATTAAAAATCTATTATGTATGTTATAATATCCATCTGCTATAACAAAAAAAACAATACTTGATCATCTCTGATCTTCGAAAATTATTTAAACTCGAAAATAAAATATTCACCTCTTCAGATGTAAAAACTCCTTCTCATTATATTTAACACGTCAAATTTCCATATATGGTATCTTTATGTTAAATTCTTTTAAAATAAAATGCCAAACATTAAGAATACTATTCACGCTTATAGTCTACCATTCTTATTAAGATCATTTCTATGCCCATCCTTTTGCAGCATTAACAATATTTACTATACTTTCCCTATATGTTGAAAATGATCCACTTATGAAATCTTACATTACTTCCTCAAATTATCCACCATCTCAATATACTATAAACTTGCAGCATATTATCGAATTTACTAAAATATAGCAATATTTCATATAGTCTCAATAATGACATACTTACTCCAATTCTAAAAAACCAATTATTGGGATAAAATCAATTATAAAGTATTTCCAGTTATCCCATATAATTATATTAAGTAAACTATTAGTAACAATTTTATCTAAACAGTTATCACTCATTTACTTAATATTATTGACTTGAACAATCGTTTTTTGTGTGGTTAATTGACTAAAATACCTTCCTAGGTATATTTAAATATATTGTCTACTTTACATAGTAAGACTTATTACCAGCTAATCCTATTTTAGCGCTCTCTGATTTTTAAAACCTCGACTATAAAATAGTTAATCATCATCATGATAATGTGAAAATAAATGATAATAAACATAAAATATTTACATTTAATAAATTAAAATTTTATTAAAATTAAATTTTCGAAATTAAATTAAATATTTTAAATAAAAATATAAAATATTATTCTTGAAATTATATGTACAATTATAATATTAATAAGTGTAATTTAAAAAGATATATTAAAATCGTAAATTAGAGAATACTTTATGGCGAGATCGTAGATCTATATTAAATATAATTTTGCTACCCACTTTTATTATCTCACTAATTAATTTATAAAATTGAATTCGGCTAACACGGTTGTCTAATTTACTCGATATATATATATATATATATATATATATATGTTTATAATTAGACGCATTCGTACATTAATACAAACGTATATAATAGTGTCTTACTATTAGCTTTATTATTATTATTATATTTTACTAAAATAATTAAATAACTATTTGGATGATATCGAGAAATTAAAATTTCATTACGCAACGTCGAAATGCGTTTAACTTCAGAAATATTGATCCTCTTATTCACTGGCATAGTTCTCGGCTTGTTACTAGGCGTAGTAGCAAAATCTGTGATTATAGCACGCTCTAATAGAGTACCGGTTGAAATAAACGTCGAGCTCTCCGTCAGTGACATTCCCGACCATTACGTTATAAACTCACGACCGCCTTCCTATCAATCAAATGAAGGGGAACGCCCACTATCACCTGACAGTGCCGATGACCCGCCCCCTTATCGATCTAATGAACACCTGGACGTCGAAATGATAGAAATGCCCATAGAAAAGCCTCATACCTCCGTGGAAGTAGTACCTCAGTGAACCAACTGTAGCGGTTACCCCTGTATAGTGCG
The DNA here is from genome assembly GCA_964019155.1 of Osedax fenrisi. Taxonomy (NCBI): domain Eukaryota; kingdom Metazoa; phylum Annelida; class Polychaeta; order Sabellida; family Siboglinidae; genus Osedax; species Osedax fenrisi. The sequence goes on along the minus strand of OZ025240.1, from coordinate 70,798,010 downwards.
TGTACTTCGAATACTCTACACTACGTACCGATGTACTTAGGTACCGGTATTGTATACCGCGGTATCGAACTGTCGAGTAGTGTACGAATGTAAAGTACCGCATATATTTGACGATAGTTCTGGAAATCCTTACGAATATATAGACGAACTATACGGTATTTAAATAAATATATATGGGATAACTTTGAATTTTCTATATCGTAAATATATGTTATTTATATTGTTATTATATTTGTATTTTAATATTTTAATATATATATATATATATATATATATATATATATATATTTATATCTATATACCTGTTAATATGCAATTTATTGTGTTAAACTAATTTATTAAAAATGTAAATTAATTCAATTAATATATAGTATCCACATGATGTAATGTTATTGGTTTATTATTATATATATTATGAGGTTATAGAATATAAATACTTTTTAGAAAATATAATTAAAATTATAAAATAGTAGTTTTCTAAATAATATTGAAATATGTTATATATATATATATATATATACTTATCAATGACATATTTTAACATTAATATCATAACATTAGTTATTAGTAATTCTAAGAATGATACGTATATACTAAATATAAATTGGTCTAATAAAGTCATAAATGATATACTTTATTGGCATATAATAAACTTAAAATAAACTACAAATAGCAGACATCGAGGCTTAAAGTTTGCGGGACATTGCATACGTATTATTTTGAATCTAGTTTTTGGGATCCTACTATTGGAACTAGAAGATGAGTAAAACCACCTGAAAGTTATATTAGTATTATAGTATAGATATACTTGTATACTGTCGATCGATATGAAAGTTCTTATGATGAACCCTTATGTTTGGAGATATTTCGTTGTCCGGCAAATTAGAATACAGAAATATATAAGTAAGTAACATTAGATTATAATCCTAATTATGGAATACTTACATAATTGGTATGATCTCAAGGAAAATGGATCAATAATTTAGAGTTTACTTATTCATTCGTTTAAGGTAGAGAGTTTGTATTAGAGAAAAGTAATAATGAATAAGTAATGGATGATAGATCGAGTAATTATCTACATAATCCGTACATCTATATATTATTTCAAAATAGCTATATTTCTAATATATATCAAAAATGTATCTTATTACATTTTATTCGTTACCAACATTCTCCTATCCTCTGAAACTCTTAAGTAAAACTTCCCTTAATTATAAAGCTTTTAGACATTCCGTTATTACTGTATATAATTCCCTCAATATAAAATCCGCTATTTATATCACTCAAACAAGTCATAAATCTGATTAATATTATCTTCTTCTAATCACTAATTTATCCATATTATTATTTCTTTATTATTTGTTTTCAATTCGTTTAAGCTTCAAAGTATTATAATCAACATTAGATAATAAGTATTATTATTAATTTTATCGGAATATGTTTGACATCAATAAATTAATAATTTATTACTTTCTTCCCTCACGATCGAAGGGCATACATGTCCATAATGTTACTGGTAATATATCGTTAATCATCATCATCATCATCATATAGAGATAAAGTTCAATTTGTAAACATACAAGTTTACATTTAATAAATTAATTCATTATTGAAATTAAATTTTCTAAATTATATTAAAATTGTAATCAAAAATTTAAAATATTATCACAAAATAAAAGATTAAATTAAAAAGACAAAATTATATGACAAACCATAATATTGCAATTTAAAAAACTACATTAAAATCATAAATTAGAGAATGCTAACGAATACTGTTTCGTGATGGATTTATATTAAATTTAATTTCATTACCCTCATTTATTTTCTACCGAATTAAATTTCATAAGTTGAATTCCGCTAACCCGGCTGTCCAATTTACTCGATATATATATATATATATATATATATATATATATATATATATATATACTCATTCATGCATACATATAAACGTATATATATATATATAACATCGTATTACTATTAATTTAATTTTTATTTATTTAAAATTACTAAAATTTACTAAAATATTTAAATAATTATTTTGATAATATCAAGAAATTAAAATTTCATTACGAAACACCAATATGGGTGTAACCTCAGATATATCAATCATCTGGTGCACTGGCATCTTTGCCGGATTATTAATAGGCTACATAGCAAAATCGGTAATTATAATACGCTCTAATATAGTACCGGTGGAGATAAACTCTGTTAGTGAAATTCCCGACTTTACTGCTATAAACTCACGACCGGCCTCCTATCAATCAAACGAATGGGAACGCCCACTTTACAGCGCAGAGAAAAGCCCCATACCTCCGTGGAATTAGTACCTCAGTGAACCAACTGTAGCGGTTACCCCTGTATAGTGCGTGTACTTCGAATACTCTACACCACGTACCGAGGTACTTAGGTACCGGTATTGTATACCGCGGTATCGAACTGTCGAGTAGTGTACGAATGTAAAGTACCGCATATATTTGACGATAGTTCTGGAAATCCTTACGAATATATAGACGAACTAATATATATGGGATAACTTTGAATTTTCTATATCGTAAATATATTATTATTTATATTGTTATGCTATTTAATACTTTAATATATATTAATATGAAATGTATGCTGTTAAACTAATGTATAAAACTATAAATTAATTTAAATAATAATAATAATAATATCATATTTAGTTAAACTCTCAATACCAAGAATATTATCATGTATATAACAATACAATAATAATATAAATATAATAAAAATATATAATAAAGGTAAAAATCTACTAAAATAATAAATAAGTTAAACCATAAATAATCAAAGAAAACGAGAGACCTAAGTAAGGCTATAAAGATAAAAAATATATATACAATACAAACACTTTAAAATATCTAAAAAGAAGGAAAGATGACAATATAAATAAAAGAACTAATAATTAAGATAACAGGTGTAATTGACTAGATATAATTATTTAAAAACATGATTTTAATATGCATAATAAAAGTATTCAAATTAATTAAATATGATATAATAATTCCATAAACATGCGACTTTGTAACGAATACTAAATTTCTCATGATCAAATCATATTTTTGGTAATAAGAATGTTCTATTTAACCGAAAAGTATAAAAGGAGTAATTATGGGTAATTACTAATTAGTAATTAGTAAATAACTTACAAATTGAACTATACAAATAATGTTTGTTATACATTCTAAACATATATTTATAAATATATATATTTATTACATATTTAAATTTAAGAATGTTATGTCTTAAATAATGTAATCAATATTGGTTTTTTTATCAAGTTTATATATTGCTCTCATAGATTTATTTTGTAAAATTTGAATACATTTTATATTTCTAGGGTGAGTAGGGGACTTGCGTATATACGCATAAATGTCCAAGTAAACTGAGGTGTTAATGTAACTTGATTGAATCCTATAGGGGAAAGTAACCTAATACGGACACTTTAACAATAAATGGTCTTAACATTTTATGACTCATTATTTTGATTCAAAATTTATAATATATTAATATTATATGATCATAGATATTATTGTGATTTTAAAATTTTATTTAATTTTTTAATTCCATAGATAACGGGGGTGTCCGTATTCGGTACCCATGTCCTAATACGGACACCCTGTGTTATAATACGGACACCCTATATACCACTAGATAAACTATATATTATTGATGAATCAATCAGACAAATTACAATTAAATTATTTATAATTAATTTTATGAACAATTTATTCTAATTTAATTAGTTAATAATTTATTTATTTTTATTATTTTTTAATTAATAATACAATTTAAATATCTAAATAATACAAATTTTAGATTTATCTTTATTGGTGGTATTAATATTATAACGCACGCGATTTTTATGAATATAAGAATAGTTCATATGCTGAGCGCTGATTGGTTATAGGGTGTCAGTATTAAGATATCTAGAGTGTCCGTATTAGGAACTTATATGACCTCTAGATATATGCTTATAACTTAATGAATATTTTATAACAAATATAGAAATTATATATATTTAAATTTATAATGCTTTATTTTTTTATAATATATTGTTATATTTTATATCGATACATTTATATATTCTTGAGAAGGTTTTAAGTTGACATTTTTTTTCATAAATTTAAAAACGTAATAAAAAAATCAGTTTTTTGGAGATATCAGCAATATTTTGTATAATTTAAAAATAAAAAATACTTTTATAGACTATTTATATAATTATGAATATTTTATTTAATAAAAATTTTTTTGTAGGATTTATGGTTTCTGAGATACCGAGAGTGTCCGTATTCGGGCACTGTCCGTATTCGGTTACTTTCCCCTACTTACCCATATAATAATTAATATTATTATGAAAAAAAGCGTAACTAAAGTATTAATATTAAATGTATATGTATATCTATGTATTAAACTATGTCCATAGTAAAGTTTATTTTTAATATTATTTATTTGCATTTTCCAATTATGATTTTCATAAATTAAAATGACTATGAATTTAAAATTAGTTAATTGAATATATAATTTATTTTTATATTCAATTTAACTCTTGTGCGATGTAATAAAATTTATTTTGTTTTGTTAATATTAAGAACAAGCTTATTACCGCAATTCCAGTCACATATTAAAATTAGAGTAGAATTTATTTCAGTTTCTATATCATTTAAATTATAAGACTTAAATGTTAAAGTGGTATCGTCAGCAAAAAGAGTAAACTTACGTTTATTAGTTATATTAGATAATGTATTTACATTACAAATAATAATTGTCCCTATTATGTGCAAAGTTGTCGGTATTCGGGATAGTGCATATAATATCGACACTAATATTTATATATACACCTATTATCTTAGAGTTAAACAAATTAAATTAAATTTTAAAATAGCTATTATATGTATATACCTACTTAATACATATAAATAAAATTTGGAAATATTGAATTTAGCAATAACAAAGTTATGGTGCTTTATTATTAGGGTGTCGGTATTCGAGTACTCCCCCCTAATAATAATGTATTCCAAAATGTAATGATAATAGATCAAATAATATAGTGAAATCATTAGATAAGAAAATAGTAAATATTTCTATTTCATCTTTTAAAAATAAAATATATGTCAACAAATTTATAATAATTTAAAGAAATCTATTATTGTATATATATATATATATATAATAAAATTGACTGTGTGGCCGAGTTGGATAAGACACAAACACACAATCCACGGGGTGTGGGTTCAAGCTGACCATTCGTCCTGACCATTAAAATAGGTCTTAAAATAATATTTGGAAGTTATCTTATATAATTGTGTATAAATAAATAATCGGCTCTCATTAAAACCATGGATGCCTTAACATGAGAGCGGCTTCGAAGGGACATTAGAGCCATATATGGTTATAAGTGAAAACTTTATCTAAGTTCCTGGATGGGATGAAAGGACTCCATCAAATAAAAATAACAATATATATATATATAAATATATATATATTCATTATATAATATTTTTTAATTATCGTTAATTTATATAATTTTCGGTTTTTAATGTATATTCTTTAATTTATTTTATAAATATTAAAATATGAAATTAATATATTATAATTATTACATATGTAATAATATATATTTTAAAGTATACTAATTATAAAAATTATTATAATAATTTTTAACGTATTATGTGTTTTATTATCATTATTATCATTTGATTTCATTTATGTATGAAATTTATGAAAATTATGTTATATTTGATATATTTTATTTTAATATATATATAAAATTGATCATATAAATAATGTAAATATATAATTTATAATTAATTTGATAAAGGTTTAAAATACTATTACGTAATACAATTATATCTTTTAATATATTTAATGTAAATATGTATTTTTATAAACGAATGTTGATACTAATTTTGAATATATCTTAAAATGAAAATAAATCAAATATTTCATATATCTTATGTGTACGAAATTAAAATAATTGTGAATATTTTAAATAATTATACTATTACGATTGATTACTTTGTAATACAAATAAATTCCCCAATTAGATGAGTATAATGCATATTATATTTATATATATAACTATCTTGAATATAGTATCTTCCCAGATATATGACGGAAGTAATAATATTCACGAAAAATAATACTGTATTAAATAATAAAAGATTTATTGATTTGGTTCGCAAATTTATTGAAAAAAACACAGTGATAATTTTCTTACATTCGTCGATATCTCCATCTTGTCTCTATAAGCCCCGCCTACTCATACTCACGTGGCCTAGTATCGTCACGTGGCCTAGTATCATCACATGGTTCGATGAGGTTATCCAATCGTTCCTGAGATACGTATACGGGAGGATTGTTCGCGTCTTGACCAGTTCTCTCTCGCGGGGGTACGACCTCTTCTTCCGAGAAAGAGTTATCTTGGCTATAACCGGGTAGCCATCTCGAAGGTAGGTGAGCTACGATTGATGTAGAGTCGCTATTGACACTGACCGGTCTCACCTGGTATAACGCTATTCCGGCCCTGATTTAATAGCCGACAAGTATGCCTACTAAAAGTGCTCCTACAAAGGCACCTACGACGGCCGCAATATTTTGTACCATAGTTAAAGGCATCGTTGTTCAATTTATAGAAAATGAGATGTTATTCATATGAAAAATTTAGAAATCAAATCAAAATAATTATTTTATTAAATATTTAATATTTTCGTTATATTTATTATCGACGAAATTAAATGATAACTATAACATATTGTATGTTAATTTATCCTGAGTAGTAGATATCAAATAAAAATAAATAAAATAATAATGAAAACGAATGTAAAATATTTTTTCAAAATAATTATATTAGATAGTAATTGTTTAATGAATAGCCATTATTAAACATGTGTTTATGATTTTATAAATATTGTTACATTCTGAACACTCAAATATTAGTAATACAATATTTAATAACGATAAGATAACAGATAACTTATATTTTATTACCATATCGAAAATCCACATATATATATATTTATATATATATATATATATATATATATATATATATAATACAATTTTATATATCATAATATTTATAATCTTCATATCCCAGAGATATCCACTGGGAGCCGCTCCTTTAGTATACTATCAATAAATTAACACTATAGTGTCACCTACCTACCTTTAATATAATGATAGCTATAATTATTCATTAACGGATGCATCTTGCTGCTCTACCTATTACCAATTTAGTTAAATGGCAAACTGATGGTATTAGGAATATGACTACTGAATACTACATAAAAGTTTAAAAAAAAGTGAATTCGCCAGCATCTGCGTAACTAATAGACGGCATTCAGTCGGCCTGACTCCATCTTTGATTAGCAGCTGTATCGGAAGACCCCTCTCCCTGGTACTCGGTGCTATCATCGACTTTAACTGATATACCTTCATCTACATCCAAAATTCTTATTATTATTATCTCGTACTTTTATTAGTATTCGTATTATTATTACTATTGTCTTATTACTATGAATGTATGTACATTTTTTTTAAATACATAAAAATGCACGTAAATTATAATTTATGTATTCATAAAAAGATATGGATTTATATATTATTTTTTTATTTCCAAAGATTATATAATTTATATTATTTGAATATTTTTTAAATTTATATTCTTAACATAATTTATATTATCTAACAATGAAACTATTCCGGTGCATTGAATACATATTACTGCGAGTATAGATCATATGGTACATTGATATTAATATTGTAACATTAAATAGAATGTATATAATATCATATACGATATATATCAAAATTAATTAAATATGATTTTTTTTCTTCATAATCTTACATTTTGCAGGTGAAATAAATAATTTATTTAATACACTTTCTATTGATAAGACACTTTTTCTTTGCAGAGACTTCAATATTGTTATAAAATTAACTTGTCTTTAAATCATTTCATTGATATACTTATTTCATCAGGTCTATACCAAATAATAACCAAACCATAATGCATGTATAATATAACTTTCACTTTAATTGATAATATATACACAAATGATAATAATGCACCAATATCTAATGGTGTATTGTATAATAATATTAGTGACCACATATCCATTTTATGTATTTATAAATTAAATAAATTTATGAAATATACTGATACAAATAGTTAATCTATATATTACACGACACATAATAATATAAACGAGTTTAAACTTTAATTTGTAAATTATAATTGGTCTGCTTTATATAGAGTAATCTATCTAATTAGATAATTCATATGATGGTTTCGACTTATTCATTTCAGTTTTAGACAATTATAAAAAAAGGTATACAAAAATTTCTATTTAAATAAACGTTGTGTAATAGTGACATGTATCAAATAATAAACGATGAATTGATTTGTTTCGCAAATTTATTGAAAAAAGACATGGTTATGATTTTATGATATTCATCGATATCTCCATCTCTTCTCTCTAATCCCTGCTTACTAGTCATCACGTGGCCTAATTTCATCACGTGATATAGTTTCATCACGTGGCTCCAATAGGTTATTCAATCGTTCTTGAGATAAGTATATGGGAGAATTTTCTGCACCTTGATAAGATCTATCTCGTTGAAGTACTGCTTCTTGTTGCGAGATCGGTACATCTTGACTATAACCGGGCAGCCATCTCGAAGGGGGATACCCTACGTGTGGGGGGATACCCAACGGAGCGTCGTGCGAGGGTGAGTCATCATTAACAGTGACAGGTTCTACGTAATATGACGTCATTCCGGCCCTGATACCGTAGCCTAAAAGGAAACCCAGCGAAAGTCCTCCTAACAATGCTCCGGCGATGGTAAATATGTATTGTACTGTAGTTAACGGCATCGATATTAGGTGTTTAAGAATATTAGATTTCAATCGTGCGAATATTTTCCAAATCAAATTAAAATAAATACTTTCATTATATTTAGAATCGAAGAATTTAAATTATAATAATAAATTACTGGAGTATATATATATTGATTGAATTGATTGAAAGTTTATTTAAACACTTAAATATAACATAAATGATTTCTAAAAAGTGTATATATATATAGAATACAAATAATAAATTAGGTAAAACAATAAATACCATGGTATTATTAATGCATTAATAATAATAAAATAACCGTACGTAAATTAAAAAATAAAATAATAATGAAAAACAATATTAGTATTACAGATTACCTGATATAAATTGTTGTATATATTTCATGAATGTGTTATGCAATTTTATGGATATAATATAGGGTACACTGTTAAAAATAAGGGTACGCTAGAAGTCACAAATGGGTACAGCCTTTGTCCCTATTGTAGTACGCTTATGGGTACGCTAGAAATCGCTTTTGTGGAGTGTAGCGTACCCTTTACGGTACGCATTAAACGACATATAGCGTACCCTTTACGGTACGCATTAAATTGCATATAGCGTACCCATTTCTGTACGCATTAAACGGCTTATAGCGTACCCATTTCGGTAAAACAATTCTTTCGTTAATATATTATAGTATACCAGTAGTAATCAGTATACCTGTATGAAATTCTGCATTATGAGAAAATGCCACTAATACATTACTTTATTCTAATATGAGAGGATATATCCTATACTATAGTATCAAAGCAACTAACTAAGTATATAAAGACTCATAACATTCCTTACATATACCAAAGTGCATATCTTCCTTTAAATTCTACTGAAACTGCACTGACATACAAGCCCTAGCCGAGAAGAGACTTTAATTAAATTATCTGATATTATTATATTAATACATATTTTCTTTGTCATGGTTGTATTATTTTACAATATATGTTATATCTATATCAAATAACCATATATAATCTATAGTATAACATGATATGAGGGTATCTTAATTATAGAAATATCCAAATTATAATTTAAATGAGCCATTCAATAGTATTCACATTACATGATAATGTTGATATCATATCAATGATATGCTTGTATTTTACATTCAAATATTAATTTAATTTGTAATACACTACTATTATTATTAATACATTACTAATATATATATATATATAATTATAAGCATCAGTTTAATATTATTAAAACTAAATTGAATCTACATTTTCATTATTATATTATTAGATTCTTATAAGTACAATATATAATTATAATACACAATATTGTGTATTATTATATTATAGCTTTCAAATATTGAATGTTTTAAATAATATAATGTCTACCATATTTTAAACTATTGTTAGATATTTATTTCATTTTACAATACATTTTATAGGATTTATTACATATGTACTTCATATAATTTTCTTGTAATAATGTATTGATAAATCTTAATTATATTGTAGAAATTTATATATAAGATACATATTATTAAAGCCCTATCACAGTGTACACACTGATAAAACATTTACTAGATATTTTCAAAATACAATGTATAGTTATAGATATATGAAAATATATGTCTATTCAGAATACTTCACAATAGAACTATTATCTGAATTGAGTTAATTTTTTTTGTATATTATACAGATTATATAGTACAACAGTATTACAATAGAACATTCATAATATATATATATGTATTTATACATATATCTAATAATATATATAGTTTTTTTAAATTATTATTTATAAATCAACTTATGAAACTATGAAATATTATTTTTATAATATTCTATTGTAATGATATCCATACAAATATATTTTCTATAAATCAATACAAATTAATACAAATCAATACAAATTATAAAAAAATATCAAATAGATTTTCCTATAGAACAATGAATGCACCTAGATTGAAAATATGTATCACAGAGTAATATGCATTTAAAATTGTATAGCATATTTGTAATAATTATTTCTTAACTTTTATAAGCTTATTTATTATCTATCACATTATATTTATAAATGATTATAATGATGTTATAATATATAATAGTATCTATATAATAATGTACTATAATAAATATTACTATATTCATATTATATAAAAATTAAAAATGTTTCTACTTTTTTAAATATAGTAGGGTCATAAAAATATATTTTTATGTGATTTATATATTTATATATTAATATATTTTTGGATGCACATTTTTCAGATACTAAATTACATAAGTAAATGATAGTTAACTCTTTCCGCCCCAGCATAAATAAACGAAACTACATGTAATGTCAAAGAATTATGTATATTTATAAAAAATAATACATATGTTATAAAATAACGAAATATTTATACTAAATATTGAAATTTGTCTATTACAAATAAACTTTTTTTTAATAAGTATATAATAAGTTATATTAATCTGAAAAAAAATTATGGATATAACCATTATTCATAATATTATACTTAATTAATTATAATAATAATTATTATTATTTTCTGCAAAATAGAGTTCAACTTCAAACCAGAAATAACATATACAATATATACATATACATATACATGTCTATATACAAAATGTTGAGTACATATTAATAAATAATATACTGAAAAATCTAATCAATTAATTAACTATTCAATAAAAAAAATGTAATTACATAAAAATAAAATATATATTTTTTAAATTTAAAATTAAATAAAGAAATAAATATTCGTATTCTTATAACAAATTATTTGTATTTAAATATTGAAATTTGTCTATTACAAGTAAACTTTTTTTTAATAAGTATATAATACATTATATTAATCTGAAAAAAAATTATGAATATAACCATTATTCATAATATTATACTTAATTAATTATAATAATAATTATTATTATTTTTTGCAAAATAGAGTTCAACTTCAAACTAGAAATAACATATAAAATATATACATATACATATACATGTCTATATACAAAATGTTGAGTACATATTAATAAATAATATACTGAAAAATCTAATCAATTAATTAACTATTCAATAAATAAAATGTAATTACATAAAAATAAAATATATATTTTTTAAATTTAAAATTAAATAAAGAAATAAATATTCGTATTCTTATAACAAATTATTTGTATTTAAATATTTAAATTTGTCTATTATAAGTAAACTTTTTTTTAATAAGTATATAATACATTATATTAATCTGAAAAAAAATTATGAATATAACCATTATTCATAATATTATACTTAATTAATTATTCTTATTTTCCACAAAATAGAGTACAAATTCAAATTAGAAATAATATATAAAATATATACATATACATATATATTTCTATATAAAAAATGTTGAGTAAATATTAATAAATAATATACTGAAAAATCTAATCAATTAATTAACTATTCAATAAATAAAATGTAATTATATAAAAATAAAATATATATTTTTTAAATCTAAATAAAAAAATAAATATTCTTATAACTGATTAATTGTATTAAAAAATTGTAATTTGTCTATTAAAATATATCTTAATAATTATATAATAAGTTATATTAATGTGAATACAAATTTAGAATATAATCATTATTCAAAATATTATACCTAATTATTGAATTGAATAATTACAAATTAATCTAGTGTATTCATTCTTATATATTATTTCACTATAAAAAAACTAAAAACAAATTATTCTTGGTATATAAATCTATAACTATTACAATAAAAAAATCACTTCTTGATACAATATATATATTATTTTATTAAAATAACATGTAATTTTAAATCATTTAAAATATATACAAATTAATATTTATAAAGAATAACATACACAATATAATATATACAAAAAATATATGTATAATAAAATATAGTAAATATAGATATAATAAAAAAATATATGTACATATTATAATACATGTACATATTATATATATATATATATTTACATACACAAATAAGTAATTTGAATGAAATTCAGTAAAACGTTTATTAAAAAATGAAATATTGTAATTTTAAATAATATAAAATGAATACGTATATTTCAAAAATTCATTTATAAATTGTTAAGAATAATGAATATATCAATATAAATATATATATATGCAAATATTATGTCCCCACTATGGCTCTGCGTCTTCCTCCCAGTACATCTCAGGTAGTGATATGCTCAGATTCACTAGAAATATCACCGACATCCTGTGCTATAATAAATGTTAATTTAAAGTTAATAAATATAATATATATAATAACATAGTTATACTTATTTGTAAGTATCCCTGAAAAATTAAATACAAAAAAATTTTATAAAATATTATGGTAACTATAATTTTAAATTCTATATTTTGTAAATTATTTATTTCAATAACGTACGCTATTATTAGAAAATATTTCAACATTTAATTTAATATATATAATAAAAAGTTAAAAATAATTTAAAAAATGAAAATATAGATTCCAGTTATAGTCAATATAATTATTTTTAATAAATGTATTTATAACAAATCAGGTAAATGACGTATACATGTATATTAGTTTTCTAACTATTGCTCTGCCCCTAGCTGTCCCCACTATGGTTCTGCGTCTTCCTCCCAGGACATTTCGAGTAATGATATGCTCAGATTCACTAGAAATATCACCGACGTCCTGTGTTATAATAATTGTTAATTTAAAGTTAATACATAATATATATATATATATTATTTTAAATAATTTATATTCTACACAGTTATACTTATTCGCAAGTATCCCTGAAAAATTTAATACAAAAAATTTTTATAAAATATTATGGTAACTATAATTTTAAATTCTATATTTTATAAATTGTTTATTTCAATAACGTACGCTATTATTAGAAAATATGTTAACATTATAATTTAATATCTATAATAAAAAGTTAAAAATAATTTAAAAAATGAAAATATTCCATTAGATTCCAGTTATTCAATATAATTATTTTTAATAAATGTGTTTATAACAAATCAGGTAAATGACGTATACATGTATATTAGTTTTCTAACTATTGCTCTGCCCCTAGCTGTCCCCACTATGGCTCAGCGTCTTCCTCCCAGGACATTTCGAGTAGTGATATGCTCAGATTCACTAGAAATATCACCGACGTCCTGTGTTATAATAAATGTTAATCTAAAGTTAATACATAATATATATATATATTATTTTAAATAATTTATATTCTACACAGTTATACTTATTCGCAAGTATCCCTGAAAAATTAAATACAAAAAAATGTATCAAATATTACTGTAACTATAATTTTAAACTATATATCTTGTAAATTGTTTATTTCGATAACGTACGCTATTATTAGAAAATATGTCAACATTATAATTTAATATCTATAATAAAAAGTTAAAAATAATTTAAAAAATTAAAATATAGATTCCAGTTAGTCAATATAATTATTTTAAATAAATGTATAACAAATCAGGTAAATGACGTATACATGTATATTAGTTTTCTAACTATTGCTCTGCCCCTAGCTGTCCCCACTATGGCTCTGCGTCTTCCTCCCAGGACATTTCGAGTAGTGATATGCTCAGATTCACTAGAAATATCACCGACGTCCTGTGTTATAATAAATGTTAATCTAAAGTTAATACATAATATATATATATATATTATTTTAAATAATTTATATTCTACACAGTTATACTTATTCGCAAGTATCCCTGAAAAATTAAATACAAAAAAATGTATCAAATATTACTGTAACTATAATTTTAAACTATATATCTTGTAAATTGTTTATTTCGATAACGTACGCTATTATTAGAAAATATGTCAACATTATAATTTAATATCTATAATAAAAAGTTAAAAATAATTTAAAAAATTAAAATATAGATTCCAGTTAGTCAATATAATTATTTTAAATAAATGTATAACAAATCAGGTAAATGACGTATACATGTATATTAGTTTTCTAACTATTGCTCTGCCCCTAGCTGTCCCCACTATGGCTCTGCGTCTTCCTCCCAGGACATTTCGAGTAGTGATATGCTCAGATTCACTAGAAATATCACCGACGTCCTGTGTTATAATAAATGTTAATTTAAAGTTAATACATAATATATATATATATATATATTATTTTAAATAATTTATATTCTACACAGTTATACTTATTCGCAAGTATCCCTGAAAAATTAAATACAAAAAAATGTATCAAATATTACTGTAACTATAATTTTAAATTATATATCTTGTAAATTGTTTATTTCGATAATGCTATTATTAGAAAATATGTTAACATTATAATTTAATATCTATAATAAAAAGTTAAAAATAATTTAAAAAATGAAAATATAGATTCCAGTTAGTCAATATAATTATTTTTAATAACTAATCAGGTATATGACGTAGAATATTCTCTGCCTCTAGGTATATAACATGTATATCTATAATACAAGTTATATTGAATACTTCTAAAATATACAATTGATAACATTATATACATACAGCAAAGATTTTCCGAAGGAAAGATATAACACTTACGCGAAATCGTGTAATTCGAATTTGTATACAAAATACCCTGGTGCCACCTATAGCGGGTTACTTTTAGGAACTATGCGCAGTATATAATGTAAATTCGTGTTAACTATACACTTTTAAAATGTTAAATATTATGCTTTAAATTAATATTTATATGATGAAAACTAAGTGTTCATTACTAATATATAACAAACAAATATGATATTTATGTTTTAAATGCTATAAGTATATATTTAGTAAGTAAAAGTTAATTTATATTGCATGTATTTAATAGAGCAATGAAAACATTGTTGTATGCAAACAGAGCCGAACCTAAATCTATTTCAGTGATTTCGATACTACTGCTAGCAGCGGTTGGGGATATTACTAAATTACGTTGCATGCATAGGGAGTGTTATATCTTTGCTTCGCAAAATCTTTGTATACAGTATGTAATACACTATGTATATATATAGATACTAAATAAAAATATAATCCATAGTATCAATGAATAATATTATAAAATTCAATTGAAAATTATAAAATTCATAATAATATTGATAATGAATACATTTCATAATTACATTTTATTAATTATACACTGTATAAAACAGTAATAACATATATTATTATACTCAATATGATATTTAATTATATATTGAATATCTAATAATACATTATTTAACATTAATATCTATAATACAAGTTCATCTCCAAGTTACAACACAGTTGAATTATCAAATGTTATGTTTATATTTATTATTTTGGTTACTAACGAATTTTTAAATGTTAGGTCAATAGAAATTATAATTTATATAATAATTATAAGTTATATATAGTAACAATTATAGTATATTGAATTATTCTAAAATATACAATTTATAAAATTATATACATAATATGTATATATAGATACTAAATAAAAATATAAATAATAATATCAATGAATAATACTATAAAATAAAATTGAAAATTATAAAATTCATAATAATATTGACGAATACATTTCATAATTACATTTTATTAATTATATAGTAATAACATTAATTATTATACACAATATGATATTGAATTATATATTGAATAACTAATAATACATTATTTAACATTAATATCTATAATACAAGTTCATCTCAAAGTTACAACACAAGTTGAATTATCAAATGTTATGTTTATATTTATTATTTTGGTTACTAACGAATTTTTAAATGTTAGGTCAATAGAAATTATAATTTATATAATAATTATAAGTTATATATATTAACAATTATAGTATATTGAATAATTCTAAAATATACAATTTATAAAATGATATACATACTGTATATATATATAGATACTAAATAAAAATATAAATCATAATATCAATGCAATAAAATACTATAAAATGCAATTGAAAATTATAAAATTCATAATAATATTGATGAATACATTTCATAATTACATTTTATTTATACATATTATATCTACAATTATAAATATATTAACTTTTTTTTATATATGTTAATAATTATAAGAGTATATACAACTAACATCAACAGAGGATTGCCGGATTCATTACTAGAAAGAAGTAAAAGCTAGAGAGCTACGGCAACAGAAATGAATACGTCAGCCATGTTGAAAAAAATTAATGTGACGCTCAAATTTTAAATATCCTTTGTAAATAATATTATGACCTATATTTCATTAAATTTAAAAATTAATACGCGTGTATTGTTTATATGATGGAAAAAAAATAAGGAAAAAATATATTTTCACTAATAAAATACAATACATTTAATTATTGATCATTTTAATTTTATATACACATGTTTTATTTTAAATTGTTCATTTAAAAACAACATTTTATACGAACTAATTATTGTTTGATATTTATAAAATGAACTAAACACAAACACTAGAATATTCTCACTATTATGATGGTTAATACTAATATAATATTGAAAAATAATAATATATAATTTGTATTTATAATTTATATGTTTATTTATATTATTTTACTTATGAATCTTCAAAAAAAATATCATATAGAGTTATATTTTGACAATATACTCACAATATAAGATATAAAACTACATTTTCCTAAATCCTATCATATTTAAAACATATTTTAAATAAATATTGATTTTAATTTTTTACAATTCAACTACTCTATTTGTTATAATATACGTTTATGATCTATAATAAATTGAGATGATTAAATATGACGATACGCGAATTGTATAGGTGACGATAAATGACGATTGGAAGGAAATAGTTAACTATTTCCTTCCAATCGTCATTTATCGTCACCTTAATGGAATAATATTTATTTTTAATTTATATATTTAACCATCTATATACTGTGACTGGGATGCAATTAACAAAACTATTAATTGTATACATATTAACTAAAATAGATACTCATAGATAAAAAATATATAAGTATAAAAATAATATGCTCAATTAAAATAATAATTAAATAATAATTAAAGTTTAATCGTGAATTAAAATGTATATAATATAATAATTATAATTTATGTCATTTAATTTATATTTAAGTAATAAACTTTCATTAAAAAACAAGGTAAGCTTAATTAATTATTTATATAATAAAACTGAAGGTTTAAAATGATAGTATACATAAAATATAAATGATGGTTTATGATTTATTACAATAAAATATTAAACAAATAGTTTATACATGATAACATTAGCTGGGCATTTATCAATAATGGCATTCTATATACAACCCAGTAAACAAAGGTGAAAGAAATCATGTTTTTAAAATAACTTGTAAAACAGACTAACCAGTCATTTAAAAACATATTTGGTTTTATATATTAATTTTTCTTTCTTTTCTCTCTTGATTAGTATTATATATTGACCAATAATATCTCCAATAACTGCATTACTGTATTCTTTTGAAACATTGTGAACAGATTCTGTAAAAATTAAATAATAGTTATATTGAAAATAAATATCTACTAAATAAACTATTGAATATAGTAACTATATTATAGTTAGGTTGCTCGAGGCTTAAGCTGCGACCACACAATAAAATACAGCCATATATCGGTCCGAATTTTATAACCATATATTGCCGAACATAAATATAGGGCAGTTCTGGTGTGATCGGCTATAATTATATGTGATATTGGGCATTAAAAATAGACCAATGTTCTAAAAAAGTTAGCAATATGGTATGTTATTTTATAAATGAAAGTAAATATAAGTATATGTTATATATATATATAATATATTTAAATTCTATATAATTATATTACTAGGAACATGCCAAAATAAATGATGCATAATATATTTTAATCTAGGTGAATTGACCAATACAATTCTCGTTTAAAAAAACCTGGTTAAGACGTAGCTGGTAGGTTACAGATTTCTTTGCAGATAATAGGCAGGATACCAAGTCAGACTTTCATGTACCATTGCTGTATTAGTTGGTATCATTTGAAAATCTTATAAATATTATAAGTTTTTTAGATAAAAATACAAATACAAGTATATTTTTCATAATGTTAGCAATATGACATGTTATTTTATATATATACAATTATATTATTAGGAACCTGATGAAATAAATGATGCATAATATATTTTAATCTAGGTGAATTGACCAATACAATTCGCGTTTAAAAAAAAAACCTGATTAAGATGTAGCTGGTAGGTTTTCATCCAGGGCTTTCTTTGAATAGTATGGCCATAGTTCGGATCAAGGCATATTCGGATTACACTGTTCAGTTTTCTGCTGGATAATAGGCAGGATACCAAGTCAGACGTGTATGTACCATTTCTGTATTAGTTGGTGTCATTTGAAAATCTTATAATTATTATAGGTTAGATAAAAATACAAATAAATTCTTCATACATAATCATATATATATTTAGATTTAGTATAATTTAATATTAACTTGTGGGTATTATGTAATCGGTCTATATCGAATATAGCACCCTTTTATTTTACAATTACAATTATGAGGTCAAATTAAAAATGCTCATTTTGATACATGACACACTAGTGTGTATTATAAACGTATACGGAAAATGTACATATAGTATATATTATAAGATAGGTAGATATATATATATATATATATATATATATATATATATATATTTGTTGTTATTATAATATTAAAGTATTCAACGATACATGTAAAATATTTTAAATTTGACCTCTAGTCGTAATAAAAATAAACAAGGAGCATATTTGATATTCCCCGGGTAATCATAGGCTAGGATATTTAATTAGCTCTTACCATATATATTAAAATATGTTTGTTAAAAATTGACCACATCACTAAATCTAGATATAGTATAATTTGGTGCTGATCATTCAGATTATCACATAAATAAATGTATTACAATTTTAAAATAGTATATAAGAATAATGTCATGGTACTTAATCCACATAAGATATATTATATTTATTAAATATCACTAATACAACAGCTTAGTTGTATATATTGGGAATAACATTATATATATATATATATATTATATTATATTATATTATCAGATATATGATATAATATAGTTTATAAATATGTATTCGTAGCATAAATTATGCACTATGTGAGGTATTCATTTATTATTAATATCGTAATTTATATTGGATAATATATATTAGTTCTATCGAATGATAAGCATTAATTTAACTAATTAATTATGATGTATAAAATGTATGTTTATATCTAAATTATGTATTATACAATTTTAAATATTTTATTCGCTAGATATCTAGTAAATGTTTTAAAATAATTAGAAGCAGCCAATATCTTGCGATAACTATTAGATCGATATCAGGCTGTATTTGTTGATGTAATATCTACTTTAATCTAGGTGAATGGACCAATACCACGAGAGTAGTGTTTCAAAAAAACCTGGTTAAGTATTAGTGTGTTATTTCATCCAACGCTCTCGTTGCAGTGTGGCATCTTTATAGCTTAGTTCGGGTCAAGGCGTATTCAGATTATACTGTTCAATTTTCTGCTGGATACTAGGCAGGATAACCAGTCAGTCGTTTGTGCACCAGTACTGTATTAGTTGGTATCATTTGAATATCTTATAATAATGAATACAACAAAAATATTCCTATCAGTTAGCAATAGAGTTCAAATCGTATATTTTGTGAATGGAATATTTTATTTTTTTACATAGAAATTTGTATTTCAGTTTTACATTAAATGAAATTAAGATTACAGTAATACTATAATTATATAATATATATAATTATAATTAAATATATTTATTTTAATAATGTAATAATACATTATATCATATTTATATATACTAATTTTAATATAAATATTAATAATAATATCACTAATCAATGGCATAGTAATATATAATTTAAACTTTCATATTATTATGATTATATATTTATAAGTACTACATATATAGATACTATATATTATATATAACGGTTAAATAATTAAGTCGTAAACTAATATTATGTAATTATTTTATTAATACTTATAAATCTGGGATATACAAATCAGCTGTATGTGAGGAGCATGTTTAGACATAAATATTATATCATATTTAAACTAGTAATGTAATAATACATTATAGCATATTTATATATACCTAATTTGTATATAAATATTAATGATAATATTACTAATCAATATCATAGTAATTTATAATTTAAACTTTCATATTATTTGTACGATTATATATTAAGTCATACATATAAATAATATGATACTATATTATATATATAATGGTTAAATAATGAAGTCGTTAATAAATATTATGTAATTACATGTATTAATATATTATTTATTAATACTTAATAAGTATTACTTATAAATCTGGGATATATAAATCAGTCGCATGTGCAGAGCATGTTTAAAGATAAGCATGATATATTTCATTGGTGTTATTATTATAAAATTGATATCATTGTAAAGCTTATTAAATTATATAATGCAATTTAATATTTATGTTTTTTTAAATTGTTATCAATATAAAAGTTATGATCAAAAATATGCAACAAATATTAACGATTTATTATGTACATGGTCAAAAGCTTCGCGATTTTAACGCTCACAAAATTGTTTATCGGATTAGTGAATTTACAATAGCGTATGATTGTTTGTACAAACATTACTATTTTTAGTTTTTTTCACTTGTTTGGCTTGGTTTGGTCAGGTTTAGTTTAAATATTGCTAGGTTTTTTTAGCTGCATTATATCCCGAGTGAGCCAATAAAACACACATATATATATATATATGGCAATTATAATCCGTTGCATGTATGATAGTCTATACATAGATATGCCCTAATTATAATGGTCAATCATAAGCTATTGTAAAATCACTAATTCGAATAAACAAGTTTGCGGGCGTTCAAATCGCGCACCAATCGCGAAGCTTTTGACCATAATCCGATTTATCAATTAAATTAATTTAATTTAATTATTAAATTAAATTAAAAAGAGTGCATTGAATGAGAAAAATATGCATACAGTGATTACATTTGTGACATATTTTGACAATAATTTTAGTTTAAATACACATTTGTAAAAACTAAAATATAAATTGTATTATGCATCATAGTTTATAATTTAAAAAGCTTTGCGATTTTTAAATAGAGCTAAGCTTACTTTAGAAAATGTATACAAATTGGCAATTTGAAAATGCCTTGTATATAAATAGTCATGTACCATATATCAGATTAACAGATGTTAATATGGAAAGTTACGAATACAATACTCTATTTATATTCTAATACATTTTATATAAACATTTAATAATCATATTTAAATTAATATGTACGTAATATTAAATAATTATCGCCCATGAATATCGCACATTGTCGAATAATATATAAATAGAGTATTATTGTATCACTAATTATGTAACATTAACTATTGTATTCATGTTATTTAATATATAAATATAAACTATATAGAATGGTAAATGTACAAATCTTATATTTAATATACGGTTATTTAAAAGTTTAGACAATTTACCTTGTATTTATTTCTGAATATTTTCATAAAGGTAAACAATAATATAATAATCTTTGCCCTGGAATCTTTGATTTAAAATATTTAACAATATACAATAGCTTGTAAAATTATACCAACATTTTTCAACAGAACGTTTTCATTTAATAACAATTAGTAACATTCATTACAAATTATAATTTATAAGGAATACATAATTGATTATGTATGTAATGATTTATAATGATGAATGATAATGTATTATGTTGTATCATAGATTACAACTTGAATATCGTAAATATATATGAAATATTAAATTAATATATATATATAAATAATATGATCATTTAAAATCTATGAACATTAATTTTTAATCAAATTAATATAATATAAATAATTGCATATATTATTAAAATACACTATAAAAGAGTATATATAATACTTGAGATTATTAGTGATATACTTTATCCTACATGTAGAGCTTGTATGGCAGTTTTAGACTATCTTCCTCTAACCATCTCTATATTTCATCGAGTGTTTTATATCGTATACATCACATAGTGTACCATCCATAAGTTGGTCCTGCGAGATCGTCCTTTTTTCCAACAGTGCCTAGAAAAATAGCAAGACCTCCTATAACCTATAACCGAGGTTATAGGAGGTCTTGAAAATAGCACGTAGCATTCGAGTGTAATTTCTTGTATTATTTTAAGTATTTTTCAATCTCTTTTGTTAGATTCCAGCTAACATAATCGACTCACACTTAATCTTAAAAATTTCTTTTCATTTTATCATGTAGTCTTGATCTAAATATGATTTTATCTCATTTAAGACTTCTCAGATGTTAACTAATCTGATATTGATATATTTTTCTGTTGACTGAATGTAGCTTCCAAGATACTTAAAATCAGAAACTTCTTTAATATTATTACCGTTTAGGTTTTTGATAACTTAATTTTGTCCTTGATTTATACTGATGAATTCATTCTTTCCAGTATTTATAGCCCAATTTCTTTTACATTATGTTACATTTTATGTACAATCCAGCAAACCGTAATAGCCTCATAATAGTAACATAATAGAATATCTAATAGCCTCAAATGTTTACATTGTGCCCTTATGCTGCTATTAGGTTGCCTATGTTGCCATTAAATGTCTATTATGCTGCTATTAATTTGTTATGCTATTATGCTACAATTAATTATAAAGTATATTGTGCTGTTATTATATTGCTATTTTAGTATAAAAGTAGCATAATAGCATGACAAATTAATAGAAGCATAATAGCACAATGTGTACATTTGAGGCTATTATATATACTATTATGTTGCTATTATGAAGCTATTATAATAGTACTATAGTATTTATACTATAGTATTTGTAGTATTTGTAGTACAGTATACTGTTTGCTGGGAAGTATTATTAATTCGTGGGTTTTATAAGTTACTATAACTAGTTCATCCGCATAGTCAAAATTTATAATTTGTATTGCTGGTTATCCGTTGCTCCTTCTCTCAATGAGGGTAAACAAATATCAATATTTCGGTAACTTTCTAAAATGTATTCAAAACATAGTCAAGACAATTTATGAACAGAAAAGGGGCTAGTGTATCACATTGAAAAACTCCAATATATTTTTATAAATTCAGTGTCTCCATCATCAGTTCTCACAATAGATTTAGTTAGTTTGTATGTCATTATAATCTCATCTGGTATAACATATATGGTGCGTATATGCATTATGTATCTCTACCATCTTTCCTCGATGTATGGAATCGAAAGCTTTGGAGAAATCGATAAAAAGGTAGTTGCTGTTAAAGTAATGCCACGTAGTTCCCAGCAAACAGTAATAACCGCATAATAGCAGCATAACAGCATATGTAATAGCCTCAAATGTTTACATTGTGCTATTATGCTGCTATTATGCTGCTATTAAATGTATATTATGCTGATATTAATTTGTCATTCTATTTTGCTGCTGTTATACTGCTATTACTGTTTGCTGAGTGAGTGCGTGAGTTCTTACCAATATCTAAGGGGTTGTCCAATGGACGCCAATATAATAGTATAATATAGCAGTATACACGGTGTATACACTGTGTATAATGTATACACCGTTCTTTAATGTAGTTTAATATCCTGTATTTTATAAGTGAAGTTAGGTTTTATAATTACTAAATATCTAAATATAACCTATAGGTACTATATATATTAGACATATATACCTATAGGTATAGTACCTATAGTTACTATACGTGGAGTATGCTCCATATACTCCTAAAGATACAAACTAGTGTACCCTTTTGTGGCAAGTATACGCTATAGCGTACCTTTTAAGCATAGAGCTAGATAGACTTTCTCTCTAGCTCTAGGCCTTTAAGGGTACGCTTCACTTGTAGCGTGTAGCGTACCCTTTTATTTCTAGCGTACCCATTTGTGAAATCTAGCGTACCCTTATTTTTAACAGTGTAGGAGTGAATTCAATAGTTTTGGACAAATATAACTCAGTGCCCGATTATTCATTTTTGAGGGATGGAGAATTGGGGTAGATAGAATATGAGATTCATGGTTTCTAAGAGATGGAAGGGAATATGTTTGTACTAGAGAACCAGGAATATATATATATATCCTATAGGAGGGGCAATTCGACGAGTATATTTAGGAATGAAAAATAGATAGTATGCGATGTTAAAGCAGAGCGTCTGTTAAATAGGAACCATGGAGGTAAGTGTTGGTATGAGTAAGTAGAGGAATTATCTCGAATACGTAGGTTATATTTTGTACGAATTGATGAATGAATAACTCGATTTAGGGGGGGGGGGAGAGTATAAGGTAAGATTTATAAGGATTGAGGAACAATAATCTATACATGAAAGGACATGGGAATTAACTCGAGTTTTAGTAAGAGATACAGTAATTTATTTTCGTATTTTTCTAATTCTAAATAGATGATAATTTTCAGATTTAGTAATATGAGGAATGAAAGAAAGAGTAAAATCAAAAAGTACACCTAAGTTAGATGCAGTAGGAGAAGGAGATATTACAATGTTATAAATAAGAAAAGGAGGAAAGTAATTTGGTGATGTAGAAATATTCAACAACGTAGTTTTGGAGGTATTAAGGAGAAGATTATTAGAAATAAGCCATTATTTAAATATATGTGTATTATAATAGATATATGCTTTATAGAAGGAAACTGTTAGATAAGGTTATATTTATTGTGTAAACTGTAACACCCTATAATAACGACCTGCGATGTATATAGAGTATATATATAGTTTAAATTTATCGCGATAATAATATTATAATACCTCAAATTATATATCTGAGTAGATGACATAAACGTTTAATATTCGATTATAGTATTTACAGTAACGATGATGATAAATGACGACATATGGAAACCTTTACTTATACGTACTTGGTTGATATATCAATCTAATTAAGTCTAGATTAATAAAATACAAATAGGACTATACTATCTATACTAATATAAATACATATTATTTTCCCAGCATAACGTACTATCACGTTCCATCATATCGTACTATCACGTTCCATCATATCGTACTTCATGTTCTATTATATATTACTATCACCTGCTAGAAAACCGTATTTCAAGTTCCAGCATAACGTATTATCACGTCCCATCATATATTACTATCACATTACATCATAACGTACTACCACATTACATTATATCGTATATGATATAATGTATACAATAAAGTATACTATCAGGTTCAAGCATAACGTATTGTCAAATACCATCATAACATATTATCACGTTGCAGCATAACGTACTGCCAGGTTCTATTATATATTTCTATCAGGTTCTATTATATATTACTATTAGGAAACCTACTAGCAAACCGTACTTTCAAGTTCCAGCATAACGCACTATCACGTCCCATCATATCGCACTATCACGTTCTATCATAACGTACTCTCATGTTCCATCATAAAGTACTATCACGTTAAATTATATATTATTATCACCTGATAGCAAACCTTATTTCCAAGTTCCAGCATAACGTACTGTCACATTCCACGAGCACGAAAACGGTGAAATCAGCCGCTTGCACATCCCCAAAACCAATCGCTGAAAGAATCACGTCCGCCGCATCATAAACGGTATATCCGTCGGTACTCGCAGAGAGCTGCACAGACTTCAAGCCGGCCGAACTCTCACTCGCCATCAGCAGCATGAAGGCTAAAGGGGCACCTGGCAAGGATCGCATCACCCTCGTTTCATCAGTGCTCTAGGCCCGAAGGCTCTTGACTTTCTTCTGGAAATCTTCAATGACTCTTGGCGTACAGGTGTTAGCCCCGCCCATTGGAGAAACGCGATAATCGTTCCGTTGCTGAAACGCGGTAAGCCGGCCAGCCAAATTGACTCCTTTCGGCCAGTCTCCCTAACGTCCTGCGTCGCAAAAACGACGGAGAGAATGGTGGCGAACCGCCTTACAAACCTTGCTGAGTCCAACGGTTGGTGGAGTCCTGACCAAGCTGGATTCCGGTCCATGCCCTCGTGCGAACACCAAGTGCTCCAACTTACCCAATCGATCAGCAATGGGTTCCAATCCCGTCCCGCTCTCCGCACAGTACTAGCCTTGTTAGATTTCAGCAAAACTTTTGACACGGTATGGCGAGACCGCCTGTTTGAAATCTTACTGGATACTGGTATCCCGATCGGTATGGTACGCTGGATTCGTGGCTTCCTGTCGGATCGCAAGCGTACGCCGTACGGCTAGACGGATTCAACGGAAACAGCATGAAGATCCCTCAAGGAGTCCCTCAAGGTTCGGTGTTGTCCCCACTTCTCTTCCTCTTTTACATTAACGGCATCAGAAGCACAACCCCTACCGACATACACATTAGCATGTACGCTGATGACATTGCGGTATGGTCGCAGCATTCGAACAAAGTTACGGCTCAGGAGGCAGTTCAGAACACAGTCTCCATCTTCGGCGACTGGAGCCAGACACACCGACTTAAACTGAACCCCTCGAAGTGCGAAGTTGCCTTCTTTTCACCTGATACACATGAAGCGAACTGGTCCCCGGCAATGCAACTCAACGGTCACCCCTTCCTGTTCAACAGAACCCCAACTTTCCTCGGAGTAATGTACGACCGCACGCTAAGGTGGCTTTTAATATATACAATTGTATTAAAATTTAAATCCACAAAACTATATATATAGAAATATACCTAAAAAATATCATAGTATAATTTTTTTTTTTTTTTTTTTTGATGGGGCCAGCCGCTTTCAACTTTAAGATTAACATGTAGGAGATAGGAAATTTAACATGGTAGGTATATAACACAAATTGAAATTATCATAAATTCACATATATGCTTAAATTCTAAATTTTTGTTTTTTTGTATTTATAAAACAACTTAATTACTTTATTAATTTATTCTTATTATGAAATTTAAATATAAAATTTAAAAGTTCTTGGAGATTTCGTGGAGAACTTTAAATTTTGTAATTTTCACTAAAAATTGAATTATGAAAAAAATAATTTTAGGTTTTAAAAATGAATAATGCTATATGTTTAACATATATTTATACATGTGTTAAGAAATTAGTTTTACAAAAATTCTAGAAATGTGCTAATAAATTCAAATAAATGTATATTTCTAGGAAAAATTGCGAAATTTGAAAAAAAAAAAATATCGCTTATAATTTTCATTTTTTTATTTTTATTACAATAAATATACCCTATGTTACATATGCCCAACAATTTTTTTTCAAATCTGATAATTATTTATATTTTTAAAGTGAATTTTAATTTGAAAAAAAAATTATTTTTATCAATATTCTCAAAATTAATTTTTTTACATATTTTATTTTTATTTTAATAACACATTTAAATATATGTGTGTATGTATATAGATAGTTTATTGATTACAAAAATAATGGAATGATATAAAATAATTACTAATAAGTAAAGACAAAATTAGTAATACAATGGTATGAAACAAGAAAAAATAGCAATTAACTAGGATTTAAAATATAAAACTATATATCAAATACATAATATTAAATTATAGTGATTTGGAATATATTATATTTATAATGATTTATTAACCGTATCAGAACAACAGTGGAATACAAACCTACAAGATCAACCGTGTAAGAAAAACCATGGAATATACAAACCGTGAAATACAAAACGACAAGATGAACCGTATAAGAAAAACCATGAAATATACAAACCGTATCAGAACAACAGTGAAATACAAACCTACAAGATGAACCGTATAAGAAAAATATAAACTGTATCAGAACAACAGTGAAATACAATCCGACAAGAACAACCGTATAAGAAAAACCATGAAATATACAAACCGTATCAGAACAACAGTGAAATAAAAACCGACAAGATGAACCGTATAAGAAAAACCATGAAATATACAAACCGTATCAGAACAACAGTGAAATACAAACCTACAAGATGAACCGTATAAGAAAAATACAAACTGTATCAGAACAACAGTGAAATACAGTCCGACAAGAACAACCGTATAAGAATAACCATGAAATATACAAACCGTATCAGAACAACAGTGAAATACAAACCGACAAGATGAACCGTATAAGAAAAACCATGGAATATACAAACCGACAAGAAAAACAATGCAATATACAAACCGACAAGAAAAACCGTATAAGAAAAACCATGAAATATACAAACCATATCAGACCAACAGTGAAATACAAACCGACAAGATCAACCGTGTAAGAAAAACCATGGAATATACAAACCGACAAGAAAAATCATGCAATATACTAACCGTATTAGAAAAACAATGCAATATACAAACAGACAAGAACAACCGTATAAGAAAATCCATGAAATATACAAACCGTATAAGAACAACGGTGAAATACAAACCGACAAGATGAACCGTATAAGAAAAACCATGAAATATACAAACCGTATCAGAACAACAGTGAAATACAAACCGACAAGATCAACCGTGTAAGAAAAACCATGGAATATACAAACCGACAAGAAAAACCATGCAATATACTAACCGTATTAGAACAACAGTGAAATACAAACCGACAAGAATAACCGTATAAGAAAAACCATGCAATATACTAACCGTATTAGAACAACAGTGAAATACAATCCGACAAGAACAACCTTATAAGAAAAACCGTGAAATATATAAACCGTACAAGAACTACTGTAAAATATAAACCATACAAGGGCAAATGTATATATTTTTATATTTCACCATTGTTCTCATACAAAGCTACCTAAGTGGTTTTAATTATACTAAATATATTGAAATAGAAACATATATAATGATTTACAATATTTATATATTATGTTTTTTTTTATAATAATTTTATATATTGTATATATATATATTTATATATTTATATATATATATATATATATATATAATATATATGTGTATATATGTATTTAATAAATACTATTTATATATATATATATATATATATATATATATAAACGATATAATATTTGTAATAAAATCAGATACTAAAGTGTAATTTGTTAAATTAAT
Organism: Osedax fenrisi; assembly: GCA_964019155.1. NCBI lineage: Eukaryota > Metazoa > Annelida > Polychaeta > Sabellida > Siboglinidae > Osedax > Osedax fenrisi. The sequence continues at coordinate 70,768,108 of OZ025240.1, read as the reverse complement.
AATGAATAGTATAGATAACATATATATTATTATTATATATATATCAAAATTTATATCTTTAATGGTATACATTTTCAATAGTATAGTTATATATGTTGCGTTTCTAATGCATATGTTCCGTGTATTCAATTTGTTTTAAATATTACAATTATAATTTTAAAAATTTGTTACGAAAAATTCACAAAATGTTGTTAAACTTATAATTTTTAATCTATACTAAATAAATATATTTATAAACACATTAGTTATATATTGGTGTATATATTATATCCTATTTATTATATAAATATAACATTATATACATTAAATATTACATTATATAAAATTATCTCTGAATTAATTTGTTACGAAAAATTAATAAAAATGTTATTAAACCTTTGATTTTTAAGCTATACTAAATAAATATATTTATAAACACATCAATTATATATTGGAGAATATATAATATATTATGTATTAAATAAATATAACATTTTATACATTAAATATTACTTTTTATGAAATTATATTTCAAATATTCATGTAAATGTAATCAGCGTATACGATATATTTTTTGTCCCCTCCGTTTTCGCTCATAAATATATATAAATAATTTCTATATAAATTTATATAAGTGGGCAATTTATTATATTTTAGTAGTTTTATAACTAAAGCTAATTAGAATTTGTTTTGCATTGGTAATCTCATATTTAAATGTTAAATTGAAAATAAAATGTATGAAATTGATTTAAATATCTAATGTAAACAATACTATGCGCATGCGTATTTTAAAAAAATAAACATTAGTATTTTAATTTAACGAAATCGATTTATTGGAAAGCGGACAAAAACCAATACATATTAGAGAAAATCCTTCGACTAACTTATATATAATTGTAAAACACATTATATTGAGTATGTGGATTGTATTTATAAACTTGAAAAGCCACCTTACCGCACGCTATCCTTCCGCCCCCAGGTGGAAGCAGTGAAGGCACGCGTCCGCAGCAGGATCAGGATCATGGCATCCCTAGCTTCCAAAGAATGGGGATGGAGTAGACACAGCCTTCGGACCATCTATATGGCTACCGTCCACAGTGTCCTCCATTTCTGCGGTGCCGCCTGGCAACCCTGGCTGGCCAAGACTAACCTCTTGATCCTGGAATGCGTGCAAAACCGCGCCCTGCGATGTATGACCGGTCAACTGCAGGATACACCATTGTAATGCCTCAGGAATGATGCAGGTATCGACTCGTTCGCTACGGCCGTAAGAAGGAACTGTCAGATCGCGTGGGAAAAGTGCTCCCGGCTCCCGGCTTCGAACCCAAGAAGTGAGCTTTTCAAATATCCAGTACACCACAGGTGGAAAAATAGAAATAGCTTTTAATAGTCTTGACTCCATCCCCCGCGAACCCTTCAAGGACTCGCACCCCCCACCGTGGACACTGGACTATCACCCGATTTGGACCATCTGTTCCACGCTAGTCGGAGGCACCCATAAGAGCAGTTCCCCTGAGGTACTCCTTACGGACGCAATCAACTCCATCGAGAAGGCTGTTAACTTTGCAATATCCATCTACACAGATGTCTCAGCCGATGGAGGCATTGCTTTCGGTGGAAGCGCCGCGGTAATTACCGAGGGCCCAGCCAGAAATCCTATCCGTATTGCCACCTCGACGAAAAAGGGCTGCCGCTGGACTTCGTCTTTTGAGACGGAGATAACGGCCCTCTCCCTGGCCGTCGACTTTCTGGCGACAACAGAACAGGACTCCCCCGCTATCATATGTACTGATAGCCAAACAGCCCTAATCGCACTAAAAGGCAACGTGAAAAAGGATGGCCTGGCAACAGCAAATCTCCGCAATAAGCTGAACAAGCTAATTCCCCGACTTTTCTACAATGGATTCCCGAGCACTGCAGCATCTGAGGCAATGAATGGGCGGACGCCGCGGCTGGCGAAATCGCTTGCGCATCAGACGTTGACCCTATCGAGCAGGCGGGGATTTCGTTCCAAGCCGTCAAAGCATTCGTCAAAAGGGAAGTCAATGACCCGCCCACAGAACAACTTCGGACAAAGGCAGTCTTCGACGGCACGCGTGACAACGCCCCTCTGCCAAGACCGGACGCAGTTCTCATCGCCCAGCTCCGCAGCGGACACTGCCGAAAATTGGCCGCATACCGGAATATTGTGGACGCAAATGTCTCCCCGAACTGCCCCTATTGCGTAGATGGCATCGAGACGCTCGAGTATTGGCTGCAACACTGCCCGGCGACGGCCACTAAACGTTTTCGTGTGATGGGGGGCGTGGCATCCCAACTATCCATTTTGGTTACCAACCCGAGAGCTGTTCTGGCGTTTGCGCATGAAGTTTGGTCCATGTGACGCCACCCCTGCCGCCAACAACAACAACAAATGTGGCGAATGATGTGGAGGCCACCAGGGTCAAAATCGGTATGGGCGGCCGTAGCGCACCAGATGTCACTCTAGTCCACAACAGTTGGCTGGACAAGGTGGAATGGGGCGTTATGGACTGCATGGGTTCAGATCACCTACCGATTTTGATAACTCTCGATATACCGATCACTACGCTTAAACCCACCATTTCAAGGAGTTTGAGGTGGAATTGGAGGAAGGCGGATTTCGAGGGCTTTTCCAACCAAGTAGAAATGGCTGTGCTAGTGCAAAAAGACAGCATTGGTCGAGCTTCACTGGACGCTAGAATGGCGAGTCTGGTAGTTTCCATTACGGAAGCTGCCAACTCGTTCATTGGAAAGGTGAAGTCCTCGACCAATGGTAAGGCCTGGATGACCAGGGACTTAAGGGAAGCCGTGAAGTTTAGAAACTCGCTCAGGAGGACACTCGGGGATAACCGCAGGGAGTGGGTTGAAGCCTGCAGGAGTGTCCAGGCTCTAATCCGCAAGGAGAAGGAGCGAAGATGGGTGGAGTTTCTAGAGGACGCGGCGTATACAGCAGATCCAAACAAGATTTGGAGGGTGGTTAAGTCCCTGAGCGGTAAGAGCCAGGGATCCACCCGCAATGAGTCTCTGGTACACAACGGCCGGTTGTGCACCACTAGTAAAGCCAAGGCCGATGCTTTCATGCAGAGATATGCCGAAGTTAGCAGGCTGGACATCCCCAAGGCGGACAGGCTGAAGAAGTCTGTTCGTCGTAAGCTGGAGGTTCCTTCAGTTGATGGGGAGAGTTCGTCTCCGTTCAATCTGACGGAACTGAATGAAGCAATAAAACGCATGAAACCGAAAGGCGCTCCGGGAGGAGACGGCATCGAGCCTAGATTTCTACAAGCTCACGGCCCAATTGCAAGGGAGTATCTCCTGAGCATCTTCAACGAATCGTGGGACTCAGGAAAGAGTCCCGCAAGTTGGAGAGTGGCCACAATCATCCCACTTATCAAGAAAGGTAAGCCAGCATCAGACATCGACTCCTACAGGTCAGTATCCTTGATATCATGCGTGGCAAAGACGATGGAAAAGATGGTGGCCAGCCGACTGTCATGGTTGGCTGAAGAGAACGGATGGTGGAATGATGATCAGGCCGGGTTCAGAGCTGGGCGGTCCTGTGAAGATCAGGTTTTGCGGCTTTCACAGTCCATTAGTAATGGCTTACAGAGCCAGCCGGTGTCATATAATACTTCGTCCCCATCCCAAAAATCGTCCCCGATTGTCACGTGACAACAAAATCGATGATATTTCACTAAATACACATACGAATCGCTTCAAATTTAAAACACATATAAATAGTATGTATATACACACGTGGAAAAATCAACGTCTAATTATGCTTTAAAATAAAGTAATACTCAAATATATAAAGTAGAATGGAGATGACTTTAAAAATACCAGATTAAACGATAATAAATTAATATTTTAAAATTCTGAATCGACAGAAGTTATTATTTTTCAATTTTAATTATAATACAATAAGATCGTATTATAAAATTGTCTCTATGTACTATTTTAATTAAAAAACATTATACGCATTTATATTCGTGAATATAAACCTTTACCAAAGGGCGTTACCTATACTCTATTTATAACTTAATGCGGGTGTCGCGCGCTCAACACCCGCATTAAATTCAAATTACAACTATTTCAATAATTAACTGAAAATGCGTATAATGTTTTTTAATTAAAATAGTACATAGAGACAATTTTAGAATACGATTTTATTGTATTAGACCTAGAATTGAAAAATAATAACTTCTGTCGATGCAGAATTTTAAAATATTAATTTATTATCGTTTAATCTGGTATTTTTAAAGTCATCTCCATTCTACTTTATATATTTGAGTATTACTTTATTTTAAAACATAATTAGACGTTGATTTTTTCCACATGTGTGTATATACATACTATTTATATGTGGTTTAAATTTGAAGCGATTCGTATGTGTATTTAGTGAAATATCATCGATTTTGTTGTCACGTGACAATCGGGGACGATTTTTGGGATGGGGACGATGTATTATATGCCACCTGCTAAGAGGAGTGTATTGGCGCTATTGGACTTCAGCAAGGCATACGATACGGTGTGGAGGAACAGGCTATTAACAATTATGTTAGAGAAGGGCGTTCCGCGGAGACTAGTGAGGTGGCTAAGAGGCTTCTTGTCGGATAGGAGGGCTAACGTTCGAATTGATGGCGTCACGGGCAGGTCAAGGAAGCTGCATCAAGGGGTCCCCCAAGGGGCAGTTTTGTCACCGCTACTATTCCTGTTCTTTATAGATGGAATAAGGGACGAAGCCCCGGAAGGGGCCCTCGTAAGCATGTACGCTGACGACATCGCTGTCTGGGCGTCTCATCAGGACAAGGAAGTGGCCCTCCGAATAGTACAAGAAGCAGTAGAAGCATTTTCGGTCTGGAGCAAGAACCACCGCATAACCCTTATCACTGCAAAGTGCGAGGTGGCTTTCTTTTCCTCAAGTCCGAAAGAGGCCTCATCGTCTCCGAGTTTGACATTGGATGGTCAACCCTTCCGAGTAAATAAGACTCCTACCTTCCTGGGAGTGACGTTCGATAGAACGCTCACGTTTCGACCACAGGTAGATGCAGTGAAGTCAAAGACGCTCGGAAGAATCAAGATTCTGTCGTCCCTGGCCTCCAAAGAGTGGGGCTGGGACAGAAGTTACCTAACTAGGGTATACAAGGCCACAATCGGTAGTGTGTTACATTACTGTGGAGCAGCATGGCAGGCCTGGTTAGCAAATACAAATCGACAGATTCTTGAACGGGTCAATAACTGAGCGCTGAGGTCAATCACGGGACAGACCTCAGACACTCCCATAGAATGCCTATGCACGGAGGCTAAGGCCCTCTCTTTTGTTGCTAGCATGCGCAGGAACTGCGCGATAGCCTGGGAGAAGTCGGCTAGAGTCCATGCTAGTAACCCAAGACGGTCTCTCCATGCAGCTCCTGTCCATCACAGGTGGAAGAACAGGAGTTGCTTCAGCGATTTGGCGAAAGAAATCTGTGGTAATATTGGCCTGGAGGACCACCCAAGAGAGCCGTTCCTCTATGATCGTAAACCACCCTGGTTGTGGGGCAGAGGCAAGTTGTGGCGAGTCAAATCGCTCCTAGCTAAGGGGGGCAAGACGTTCCGAAGCCAGGAAGCACTGCTAGAAGACTCGCTACAGACTATCGCAGCAGCGGGCTCTTAAAGGGTGACCATTTACACGGACGGGTCAGCGGATAGTGGTCACTCTTGTGGGGGTAGCGCAGCGGTGGTCACATCGGGCTATGCATCTGCACCAATCCACATCACTACCAGAACACAGAAGGACAGTCGTTGGACGTCATCGTTCGAGACGGAAGTGGCGGCATTGAACTTGGCCATCAAGTGGCTTGCCGAAGAAGATGGCAGGTTTTATCCAGTCATGGTGTGCTCGGACAGCCAGTCGTTGATGTTGGCTTTGGAGGGCTCAGGTAAGTCGGATAAGGCAGGAGTCGCGGAAGTCCGACGTGGCCTGTTCTCTCTAAACCGGGAGGTCCTGCTTCAGTGGGTTCCCGGTCACTGCGGACTGATTGGCAACGAATGGGCGGATGACGCTGCGAAAAATGCGTGGTCTAGTGCATCCACTACCTCTACGTCGCTGGCAGGAAGGATTACCTTCGAGGCTGCCAAGAGGTGGTGGACGTAGAGATCACGCATAGCAGAACAAATGCCGTATATTGCGACACCAGGAGCGACGAGCCTCTGACGAGAAGAGAGGCGGTGTTGCTAGCCCAGTTGCGCAGTGGCCACTGCAGAAGCCTAGCGGCCTACCGCAACATCATCGACGCGAACTCGACAGCGATGTGCCCTTACTGCGAAGAAGAGTTTGAGACCCTGGAGCACTGGCTCCAGGAATGCCCGGCTACCCGGAGGAGAAGGATCCGATGTTTCGGGGGGGCGGCACCCCCTCTCTCAGTCCTGGTGTCAGCACAAAGGGCTGTTCTGGCGTTTTGCCGCGGAGTAATATCCGCGTAACGCCCGTATGCCGCAATCAACAACAATAACAACAACAACGAAAACGGTGTCTCCTAAAAAAAAGTGGAAGTGTCAACAATTTTATTTTATCAAATTTTATTGTATCAATTTATTTTTTTAATAACATTTTTAATACTTTACTCCATCATACCGATTACCATATCTGCCACAATTTCCTATCTGCCATATCTTCAAGAAATGCATACAATATGTAAATACTTTTTCTTTACTTTATTCCCTTGAATCGCGAATATTAGGGGAAATCAATGAGCTGACTATTATATAATTCCGTCGCCATTCTTTGCGGTCATGTGGCTTCAGCGAGTTAGATTTAGTCATTTTGATTCATTATTTGATATCATCAATCCATTTTCTTTTGGGTCACCAACATTTGCTAGTATTATTCCTTGGAGGATTGTTTTTCTGAGGTTGTCATGTATAACTTTATGATCGTACTATGTTAATTTTCTTCGATGAGTTACTGGTAATAGTTATTCATGTGTAACCATTAAACTTATTAACATATTTTTAATATATTCGTTTCTATGAAATTATGATAAAGTCCTTTTCTCAGGCTTATCAAGTGTTTTACAGTTAGTTTTCTACAATTGAATATCTTCTAGATGGTACTTATTCATTTTCTAGTGTAAATACACAAAATCTAAATACAATATTTTCTGTTATCTATCTATCTTACACACTACTCTACACTATTAATCACACACTCGTAGTTAACTGAAATAAGTAAGGTAATGAAAGGTCGATCTTCATTTTTTTCGATCCTACCAAATTATACTATACAAATATTTCATCACTCTGCTTTATGTCATCATTCGAAAATCAGTGAAAAAATGACTGCTTACTCAATCTCATACCCTATTTGTATATTGTCAGAACATGCACTATGATTTTTTAATGTATTTGGTTTAAAAAAATAATCATTATAAATGTTTATAAATTAGTTTATGATTTAAAAATTCTTAATACTGACAAAATTAATCTATTATATTTATTTTAAAAATATATATTATAAATTAATAAAAAAGTTAGTTAGTAAAATAATTAATTTTTAATTAGAATTATGAATTTTTTAAATACATTTGTATTAACTAGTTAAATTATTTCTTATATTTTACTAAGGCATTTATGCAAATTCATTATTAGGGATTTATTTGGTATTATATTCTATAATGGTATGCGTATAATACTACTAATTATTTAGCACGATTTTCTGATATATAATGTTAATATTATATGTTAAAAATGTATTAATATAAGTAAATCAACTATATTATACATATATATATATATTGATATATATCACTTTTGTTTACATAGCAACCAATATATAGTTGTGGTAATAACTGCTTAGCTTTTAAATATCTTTTAATTGTATTATTATTATAAAGATAAGTACGTATTCATTTATTTTTTATATTATCTATTATATTAATATATATTAAATATTAATATCCAACTTATTTGAAATACATAATAGTTGTCTTTAAATTATAATCATATCTTATTTAGATATAATTATATTTAGTATTTGTTTACATTTTATTATAACAAAATAAAAATCCTAAAAAATAAATAATAATCACAAAGATAATAGAATTATAAATTCGATAAATTAATTAAATTCAAATATATATTACATACTGTTTATGTATATTCATACTTAGCTACATTATTTACTATTTATAAAATTAATTAACTAGTAGTTTATAATAATATTATAACTGATATTCTCCCGTGGATCTCCCTTGGGAATTTGCTTTTGGTAGTCGGATCTACCAACCTTCATTTGAGGTTAGCTATCAACTTACACCTAGATAGTCTACTGCTGTATTTACTTACATACAGATCCATCAATTCTACCTCGGACGATACACTGCCTTACATCTCAGACAATCGGACCATCATTGCCCGGCTGCCACCAAGCATACCAGGGGCCTACTAAAGTCAACCGGTGCTTGTCAAGTCAACTCGTCATATAGCAAAACGGACTGAATACCAAACTTCTTCAAAAATATCCCTGTTACGACCAGTTTTTATACATTTATTATTATATTTATTATTATCTATTTCATTCAATTTAATCCCACAATCTCAAGTATACCATGTCCTCAAATTGTTCACATTGTAACCTTCCCGCATGCGAATATTATCTCAAATGTAAAACATGTCCATCTATTTTACATTATAATTGTTTATACCCCGCAGCTATTATTTCTAAATCCTGGTTTCATTCTAAAAACCCCCCTCCCGCTTATGCTATTGCTATATTTAATTCACCTAACTTCATCTTCTCATATTCCTCATGCCTAGCCTTAAATAAGTTTCCTTCGACTAATCATACAACTACTCCACCCATTACTATGCCATATTCACCTTCTACTTTAACTGACAAATCTATACATAATACTTGTTCCAAGGTAACGCCAAATATAACATCTGATATATATTCTTCTACTACGACTATTAATATCCAGCCCAAGCATAATGCTAATACCCAGCCCAATGATAAAACTTCTAGAAACATTCCAAAGCTAATGGACTTAAAATTTTCCTCAAATCACACACCAACCCCTATATTATCTAGTTCAACTTCCTCAAAGTCTTCATCCATACGCTCCATAGATAATTCCCTCATACTAGTACTTGAACACCTTCTTCCTTATGAAGTTAACTATAATTTCATAGTATCATTAATTGACTATATAAAACTTCCACATTCTTATATTACTTCTGCCTCATTTCTTACCAGTACTGCTATATTACGTTTCACTAATATTTCTGCTCGTGATATATGTTTCTCCTCCCTTCTAAAAATCTCACCACATAGTAATTTTAAGCATATATTTATTCGTCATTATTTACCTGACTCTACTAGACTTCTTGGTAAGGTACTATATCATGCCCTAAAACAAAAACTCACGCCCATTTTGTATAAAGTATTTTTTAATAATCGTTCCCAAACATTTGAACTTAGGGATAAAAAAAATCCTCTTTCATATCCCCCTTTTCTCATCCCTGAATCTGATCTAACAAAATGGTTTGATTCTTTTGATCACTATAAGAAATCATTTATAAATAATTCTTCCTCTCAAGCCTGACTATCCTCTAATATAGCCTTGATCAATATTCGCTCCTTGAGATCAAATATATCCCTTCTGTTCCCATACCTTAAATTACAAAAATTTATTATAATCGCATTGACTGAGACCTGGATTTCTAATAATGACTCTGATATATTTGCCTCCATCTTGGACTTTGGATATACACTCTATCTCGCTCCACGACAAATGGGCCGTGGTGGTGGGGTAGGATTTATGATACGTAATGATTTTTACCTATCTCCATCCATTTCATTCCCCCCCTTTTCATATAGTGATTGTATTTCGCTGACCCTCAAGCTTCCTAACTTAACTCTACATCTTACCGTTATCTATCGTCCCCCAAAACCTGAAACCAGTTTATTCTTTGATGAATTTCATGATTTTATCCATAAACTTCCTTCATCTTCAACCTATCTACCAATAGTTCTTGGTGACTTAAACTATCACTATAATTCTCCCATCTATCCCCATGGTGACTTTAAACTCCTAACTGAGTCTCTTTCCTTATGCCAACATATATCATTTCCTACCCATTCTAGTGGCAATACACTTGATATGATATTTACACCCCTATCCAGTCCTCTTATTAGATGTATAAACCCTAACTCCTTTCAAAAAATTGAACTACTAACTGATCATTTTATTATTGAATTCTCTATAAATCTAAAATTCACAAATATTAAACGAAAACGTATTACATATAGAGATGTTAAGTCTATCGACCTACCAAGATTTGTAAACAATATCAAAACTGAGATCTCTTCTTCAACTTCCCTCTGTCCGGTACTCCTAAACTCCACTCTCCTAAATATTATCAATATACATGCACCTACAAAAACTACATTAATTACCGACCGCCCTTTTTCTCCCTGGTTCTCCCACGAACTTTTCATCTTCAAGAAGAGTGTTCGAAAATTTGAGAAGAAATTTCTTAAAAATCCTTCTACTGAAACTAAATTAGCACTATCACTAGCTAGAAAAAATTACAAATCTACTATATCTCGTTCAAAATCTATCTATTATAACAAAAAGATAGCATTGATATCCTCCAATCCTCGCAAATTATTTAAAATAGCAAATAAAATTCTCTCTCCAGATGAAAAAATCCTCCCCATTTTACCTAACACGTCTAATTTTCAACTGTGTTCTCTTTTTGAAAAATTCTTTAAACATAAAATTGCAAGCATTAATAATATTATTTGCGCATCTACTCAACCCATACTCAATCCTACCATATATATTACCCATCATATTGACTCATTAAGTACATTCACTATTCCTTCACTGTATGAAGTAAATGACCTACTCATGAAATCTCACTGTACCTCCCCCACTGATCCCCTACCTTTATCATTATATCACAAACTTTCACCCTTATTTTCTCCTATTTTCTTGGATATTATTGCGAACTCACTAAACTCTGGCCAAGTCTCACCCTGTCTCAAGACTGCCATAATATCCCCTATTCTAAAAAAATAAAACTTAGACCCAAACTCATTTAGCAATTATCGCCCGATCTCCCACCTACCCTTATTAAGTAAAATATTAGAAAGAATTGTTTCCAAACAACTCATAGCCCATGTAAATAAAAATAATCTTTTCGACCCGTTTCAAAGCGCTTTTCGTAAGGGTCATTCAACCGAAACATCTCTCCTACGTATTACTGACACTATATTATCTACCTTAAATAGCAACACGTGTTGCCAGCTAATCCTACTTGATCTATCATCTGCTTTTGATACCCTGGACCATAACATATTAATCTCGCGACTTACTTTAATGGGTATATCTGGCTTAGCATTAAAATGGTTTACTTCATATCTCACTAACAGGAATATCTCTATTATGATTGACAAATCTTACTCGCCTCTTTCTCCTCTTAACCACGGTATTCCCCAAGGATCTGTTCTAGGTCCATCCCTCTTTTCTATTTATATCCGCCCTATTGCTGATCTAATTAAGAAATTTCCAAATATCCACTACCATATTTTTGCTGATGATATCCAACTGTTTACCTTTTTCCCTATAAATTCTCATAATACCATTAACTCTGAATTAATCGAGTGTGCTAACTCCATAAGATTATGGCTCCTCTCCAATAAACTACTAATTAAATCCTCTAAGACTACTGTACTTAACATATCTACTTCTGAAACTTCCTTTCCAAACTTTACTCTAAATAACATGATTATTTCTCCTTCTCATTCCTCCAAAAACCTAGGATTAGTATTTGATGACAAATTATCATTTAAGAATCACATATCATCCATTACAAAATCATCCAACTTTCATCTCTTCAGAATTAAAAAAATACGGACATCACTTTCCAGAAACCTTACTAAAACTCTAATTAATGCTCTTGTACTTTCACGTATTGACTACTGTTCTTCCCTACTGAATTTACTTCCTGCTAAAGCTACTGCTCCACTTAATCGGATTATCCGTTCCTCAATACGTACTACTTACTGTTTAACTCGACTGGATCACTCTACTACAACATCTCATCAATCATCTCGTATGTGGCTACCATTCTCCCTCAGGTGTAAATTACGTATACTATCTATAATCCATAAATCAATATATTCTTTTACCCCTAGCTATATATCTGATCTAATTAAAAAACGTATTATATTATCTTCTCTTCGTTACCAAAATGCTCCTCTACTTATCTCCCAGAACTCTAGTAAAACTTCCCTAAATTCTAGAGCTTTTAAAAATTCCGGTCCAACTCTATGGAATTCCCTCCCTCCTACCATTCGTTCTATTAGATCCCACAAAAGATTTATAAATCTTACTTCTTCTTTTCTCTCTACCCATAATCATTAAATCATCCAACTTATTATTTGTATCCGTGTTATATTAAATTTATATCATTATTAAATCGTTATTGTATTATTATTATCTTATTATTATATAACACTATACTATATCAATGCAGTCTGTAGTATATACAACTACACCATATCAATGCAGACTGTAGTATATAATAGTCCTTTATATTGTTTATTATTGTTTTTCCGTTGTATATTATTATCAAATTATTATCGTTATACTATTATTTTATTATTATTTTCTTCCCGCACGAGCGAAGGGGTCTACATGACCCTATTTTAGTGCTAATAAACTCAATATCATCATCATATATATATATATATAACTCATGTGGTCTTAAATTTCGAATCGTTTCTTTCGAAATTAAATCTCCTAGATTATTAAGTGCATTATAAAGTAACATAGATTTACTAATTTTCTCCATAGATATATATGTATCCTGTATAATATTTAATTTTGTTTATACAATTATTTATTTATGATATATATCATATATCATATAATAATGTATTATACTAATATTTAATTTTATTATAATATAAATTAAGGATGATATAACGATGGGTTAAGAGGCTGTTATTACATTAATGCTTGTGGTAAGAGGTTGTTATTACATTACTAATAGTGTTAAGAGGCTGTTATTACATTATTACTATTGGTAAGAGGTTTTCTTAATGTGTGTTTAATTTCTAGGTATATTAGCTAAAAATAGAGATAAACACATAGGAGTAGATATATACTAAATACATATATTATACATACCAATAGTGTGCCAGATTCATGAAGAGTGACTTATAGGTGGCGACACCATAGTAATTAGATTTAGTGAATTGACGGTGAGTCTGTCGAGGGTATTTGTTCGATGGCTGTAACGCGACAGGCATATGGATAAATAACTTTATTATCGAATATATGGCCGAATAATATAAAGCTGGTTGTTATGATCGATAACTTACTTTTGTTGAATACGATACCGTATTGACGGGCGTTGTGTGATATTCATCAGTTTGCGGAGGTTGAAGTAGTGTTCCTACTCGGTGTGTGTATAAGTTGTTCGCGATGAACAGGATTCAGGACAGTCCTCGAATATTCGTTGCATGCGCTATCGGAATACATTCTGACTGGGTTCAATCCGAATGGGAGTCTCAGGAAATGGAAACATCGGATATGATATTGACCGTACTCAAGTGGCTCGAAGGTTGTTCAAGGTATATTTACCTGTAGCCTAAGGAAAATCTAGTTTTAGGAAGGTCTTTCTCCATTCATATTATCAAGCAATAAAGAACAATATACATAGGTATATATACTTAATGGATAATATAATATTATTACTGGTGGGGTCATACTTATATCGAGAACTTTAATAATTGATAATTATTCACAATAGATTGGAAATGTTCTATTTACATATATGCAACCTATTATAAATAATTATGTTAAACAGATATATATATATATATATATATATATATATATATATACGAACATAGAGAAACGAATAATTTCTCGTTTAAATAGAAAACCATAGTTATGTACTATATTTATATTATTTTCTAAAAAATATATATCATCTCTCCACCAAATATTTCTTCAACGTCACATCGTGCTTGACTATAAATTGTACCATTTGATCATTTACCTGATATAATTGAAGATCCATATATATAAATATTTACATATATAGAATATATAACCTACATGGAAGTATTTATAGCAATACTATAGTATTACTTGTAATAACTTGTGCAATATAATTACTATCTAATCAGTATCTAACTAATAATTATAAATGTTGATCCTAAAACGTATATTATTAATATAAGAATAATATATTTTATTATATTATATTAAAATTAATATTATATAATGTAGCTGTCCAAAATAACCATAGAAATCCACTATAATTTCACTTAAATAAAGTTATTTATATAATTAGTATTAAAATATTAATTACATTTTATTTTTTTTTGTAAATTTCTTAGAATAAATAAATAATTTATTTATTTAATATTAATAATAATTCAATAATTATATCAATAAATGCATACACGTAATTAAACTAACAATACTTTCGATAAACCAACCGAAATGAATAAAATCCACGAATTACTTATATTTGCAATATGCAGCTTAGTTGTAGGGATAGCTATAGGCTACGGAGCAAAGGTATTCGACGTATGGAATATCAACAGACGGAGAAACGTACCTGTGGAAATAAACGTCCGCTATTCTAACAGACCCGCATCGCCGCAACGTCTTCCGTCCTATGAGTTCAGCGAAGAGGTCGCGGGGTCACGTTCGGCTGAGGCCCCGCCCCTTTATAGATCCCAAGAACGAATCGAAACCGTGTCGTTGGATCTGAGACCGTCGAAGTAGAACCGCGGTTAATGTCGTAGCGGTTACCCATGTATAGTGCATGTACCTCGCGTACTCTACACTACGTAACGAATTACTTAAGTACCGCTATAGTACCGCGGTATCGAGCTGACGAGTAGTGTACGAATGTAAAGTAGCGCATATATTTGACGGTAGTTCTGGCAATCATAACGAACTATACAATATTTAAATAAATATATATGGGGTAACTTTGATTTTTCTATATCATAAATATATTATTATATAATATATATATATATATATATATATATATATATATTATATATATATATATATATAGTGCATTCATGATACTATAGTACATACTATAGTACTATAGTACATACAATGATATTCATGTTAAAATTTAATTTCTATATCAATATATTGCAATTTAGGATATTCATAGCAAACATCGGTGAATTAAGATATCCAATTATAACGAGGATGTGTGTATTTATATATGATCGTCTATAAAAGTTTTAGTTTCGATATGTAATTAAGTATATTTATCACTAGCAATATTAAATAATAATACCATTATTATAAGTATTTATATTAATAAAATATATTATAATAATTATAATTATACTATAAGAATAAATATATTATAATAATAACTGCAGTTATGTGAGGGGCCCTGATAATGCAAAACAAATAGTAACATTTTTTGTTCTTGTTTTTTTTGATTTATAGTTTATTAATTTTTTGATAAACACAATATAACAACTAGATCTGCCTGGAGATGAACTCGAGACCTCTGTATTATTAGCTGTTGAAACATGGTTGTATTTTGTACAAACATGGATGTCCAACTGAGCCATATACCCCATATACATATAGCTACATGTGTGGGTATGAATAACGAATATATAATGTCCTTGAAAGTTGGCAAGCAATCGTTTTTCTCTGGTAAATAAAGGTATAGAATTGTAATTGGTGTCACTTTTATTAATTATATTTTAATTATATTCATGTAGGCAGATATTAATAAATAGATTGAAATTTACAATTAATAGATTACCGTAGTGGCAAATATATAGTATATAGGATTGATATATAATTATGCAACATTCCATATATTAGATTAAAAGTTTATAAGGAATTGAAAATTACGAGGGGCTCTATAATACTTGACACAATTGATAATCGATGGAGGGTCAGAGGGGAGGTCATCGAGATGATCAGCGAATCGTAAGTCGACATAATTATCGCTGGACACTATGGTGTTGAGGGTGAATCGACGAGGTCTGTATAAATACGATTTCCGTGAATATCGTGACCGTCAGCGGTAAGGAGTGTATACCTTCTAGGCTGAGTCAGTTTTTAGTTTACGGTGGCAGTTATCAAAGTGATGGAAACTTCATCTTGATATCGGACATCGGTTTCGTTATTGATTGGATCGAATGTTTTGAATTAATTTATCGTTAGCTATTGTATGCGTTGGCTGTATTGTTAGCAAGTATTGTTAGCACGGTCAGGATTAATCTGATATACCCTATGTAGCATATTAGAAACATCTTGAGACTATACAGTAACTACGCGGGGATTAGTGAGGTACCGATGACCATGGTAAAACGGAGGAGAGGAGGGACATCTAGAGGTCACGGTCTCCTTCACAATGTATATAAGCGACTGTGACATCAAGTGTTATACGAATCCATTACCCTGTGGGTGGTACGGATGGCTGGTTACTTATTGTGTACGCAGCGGTTAATAGGTTGAATGCATGCGAGATGTTATGACCTCCGCTAGCGAGACGATCGGAAATACCGTACTATGGGAATAGTGTCTAGAGTCGGCTAATGAGTAATGGGCTGTGATGAGCTTGTGATGGGTGATGGTATCGTGTACACTAATGCTAATTGACTACGCCTCACATACATCTAGCTAGGTGGTACTGCAATACGATACTTGACTACAACTTATATTCAGGCGAGATATCGATTGAATATGTGGGGGTAACAGCGGCTCTCGGGTTGAGATAGAGCAATAGCGTGATCATGACATTGTGATTGGAGTTTGACAATATTGTCGATATCTGATGATATATATATGGACAGTGTACGAATGATCTAGCGAGATCGGTAATTTTAATAATACCCAAATGGGTTATGTGTACTATTTTGAGGATAGATAAATTTGAGGGGGTATTATGATTATCTGACCTCTAATAATCAAAGCGTCATATGTAATTAGCTCATCTCGTTATGGCTAGTATTCGCGTAACTGAACTTTGACAAGTCGGAAGTAGTTCGGCAGGCGTGGTGAATCATTCGGTGTAGGTAATTAAGCGTATTGTCGTCGGATGTATTAGCGCGAAGATTCTCGAACTTCTGTGCCGTGAACTATACGGGAGATGTCTGATTTCTAGATCGATAAGCGAATCGGTGAGATAGAGCGGTGTGTTAGGGTATCCGGCAGCTGAATTTTAAATACCGGATGGTTAAGAATGCCAAGTCATATAACGGTACTCGTATCAGCGTTATCCTCTGTATCGTGGGGAGGTAAATAGATTCTTTAATTTTATCATCCCACTTGTAATATATTGTGACTGGGTTCATTCCATATGGGAGTATCGGGAAATCGAAACAACGAATTAACCGTCTTGGCCAAAGTGTAGTGAACAGTAGCCTGAGAGTTTTATGAAGGTATTGCTCTATTCGGACTATCAACATACAAATAACCATACATAAGAATATATACTCAATTAATAATACCCTATATTACTGGAAGTGTAATACAAATATCGAGTACCTTAATAATATTATGTATTCGCAATAGATTAAATAAGGTTATAATTGAATATCTATATATATTCGTCTAAACATACTTTAATTAGGTGGTGCGCGGAGGGATCGTACGCCGAGGCCGCAGGCCGATCCGTCCCCACCTCGACGTTAACGGATAGGAAAATAATTTTTTTAAATTGAGGTGTGATTTTTTTTCAAAATTTTTCAAATTCTCTTTCCCATAAAAGTCTTTTTCCGTCAAAAATCTCAACAAAGTGTATACTTATATTCAAATAATGCTCGATTTGAAATTTTTTGTTGCCAATGTATATATATGAGGTTAGCTACCCGAAATATATTTAGGAATACGTAGTATGCGCACACTCATTTTCATCTACGGGCAATATTTCTGGTAGTATTTTGGGTGTTTATCGTTAACATTTAATATTTAATATTTTATATAAATTCAAATAATTAAAATTCGCCGTAAGGAAAACGTAAGGAAAACGTCGGGAGATAAAGTGGGGCAGCGGGGGTAACATGAATGATTTACTTTTTTGAAAATGTATTAACGCGATACCAATAATCGTTAAATAGTGTCATTTTTTAATCGATTTACGTAATCGAAAAATTTAAATTCGACGCAAATTTTTAATAACAAACATTATCGTGGAGAATTTTATCGTAAATAATTTCGTAAAAATGAGTTTCTTTAATTTCTAATACATTACGTAGATTTACGAAATGGTACTTCCAGTTTGAATATCGAAATAACAATTGCTAAATCGGAATTTATTTTCTCGTATTATTGAGACAAAGTTCACGAACGAGTAAAATCGAGTTAATATTGTTTACCTTACGAGTTTATATTAATTATTTCCTATCTACACCATGTAAATATAAATTATTAAACATAGGTGATGTAAAAAATTAAAATCTACAATAATTATTCTATTTCAATAATTTTAACTTTATTAAATAGTTAATTAAAATAGAATATACTTTGATAAATTGTGACTTCTTATGTTTAATATTCTTCGAGCTACGGCCGAAAAAGTGAAAAATACATGATTTTAGAATAGTCTATTTGACCGACTTCTGGTAAATTTTTCTTATAAATTATGAATTCATCTGATTAGGAGTACGAAAATACATGTAATAAAATCAGAAAAATCGTGAAAATATTAATAATAGGGTTTCCATCTCTGTTTTAATATTTCGCCAAATGTCATCATAAAGTGTCAAAGAAAAAAATATAGATTTATAAAAAAATATTTTTAGTTATATTTATTGTCACTGTTGTGTTTAGGTTGGGTTAAGTTTTAATATTTGTAGATTTTTTTTAGCTGCATTACTTCCCGTGTGAGCCTATAAAAACATATTCATTTATATTGTTATTTTCACAGTTGTGGTTAGGTTGGGTTAAGTTTTAATTTGTGTAGGTTTTTTTAGCTGCATTACTTCACGAGTGAACTTATAAAATCATATTTATTTATATTGTTATTTTTACAGTTGTAGTTAGGTTGGGTTACGTTTTAATATTGGTAGGTTTTTTTAGCTGTATTACTTCCCGAGTGAAGTTATAAAATCATATTTATTTATATTGTTATTTTCACAGTTGTAGTTAGGTTGGGTTACGTTTTAATATTGGTAGATTTTTTTTAGCTGCATTACTTCCCGAGTGAGCCTATACAAGTATATTTTCACAGTTGTGGTTAGGTAGGGTTACGTTTTAATTTGTATAGGTTTTTTTTAGCTGTATTACTTCATGAGTGAAGTTATAAAATCATATTTATTTATATTGTTATTTTCACAGTTGTAGTTAGGTTGGGTTACGTTTTAATATTGGTAGATTTTTTTTAGCTGCATTACTTCCCGAGTGAGCCTATACAAGTATATTTTCACAGTTGTGGTTAGGTAGGGTTACGTTTTAATTTGTATAGGTTTTATTTAGCTGCATTAGTTCCCGAGTGAGCCTATACAAGTATATTTTCACAGTTGTGGTTAGGTTGGGTTAAGTTTTAATTTTTGTGGTTTTTTTTAGCTGCATTACTTCCCGAGTGAACCTATACAAGTATATTTTAACAGTTGTGGTTAGGTTGGGTTACATTTAATTTGTGTAGGTTTTTTTAGCTGCATTAATTCCAGAGTTCGCTTATAAAAGTATATTTTCACAGTTGTGGTTAAGTTGGGTTCAGTTTTACTTTGTGTAGGTTTTTTTTAGCTGCATTACTTCCCGAGTAAGCCTATGAAAGCATATTTATTTATATTGTTATTTTCAAAGTTTTGGTTAGGTTGGGTTAAGTTTTAATATTGGTAGTTTTTTTTTAGCTGCATTACAATCCGAGTGAGCCCTACAAAAGCATATTTAATTAAATTGTTATTTTCACTGTTGTGGTTAGGTTGGGTTACGTTTTAATTTGTGTAGGTTTATTTTAGCTGCATTACTTCCAGAGTGAGCCTATATAAGTATATTTTTACTGTTGTGGTTAGGTTGGATTACGTTTTAATTTGTGTAGGTTTTTTTAGCTGCATTACTTCCCGAGTGAGCCTATAAAAGCATATTTATTTATATTGTTATTTACATGGAATGCCTATAGGCATGGCCATGCCATAGGCACGTTGTATACAACGTGTAAACGCACATGTTCACGTTTATTCGAACGTACTCGACCAAGAAGTGCCGGAATACAATATACGAATCGTCGATAATGCAGTACCAGCTGGTGAGCATCGTGGTCGATTCAATGCACCAGTTGACATGGATGAAATTGCCGTTTTATTCGACACGGACAAAGTTAAGTTTCGTGACTTAATACTCAACTTAAAATGCGAAGTTTTGTTTTAATAAATACATTATGAAATTATCATTGTTTTTTTTCATTAAAATAAAAAAAGATATATAACGCCCACTGACTGCTAGAAAACATTATATAAAATTCTAAAAAAGACCCAATGGTATCAACTAACCCAATATACCCACACCTAAAATAGTCTCATTCACGGGCAACGCCGGCCACCCACCCTAGTATATATATATATATATATATATATATATATATATATATATATATATATATATAAATATCTGAATGAAGAATTATATTATTAATAAAATAATAATACATTTTATTATATTATATTAAATTAATATGTAGATATCCAAAATACCGATGAAATCCGAGATAATACAACTTAAATGTAGTTATTTTTATTATTAGTATATAATATTATTAAATTTTAATTTGTTTAGAAATTTATTTAAATAAATAAATATTTAAATATTATTAATAATAATGCTATACTTATATCGATAAATTCATACACGTGATTAAAATACTACCGGTAAACCAGCCGAAATGAATAAAGTCCAACAAATAATGCTATGGGTAGGATTAGGATTCGTATTAGGCCTATTAGTAGGCTACGGAGACAAGCATTACCGGGCGGGAAGAACTAGTATGTATGTACCAGTAGAAATTAACAGACACTCGAACAGTAACTCACGCCCTCCTTCCTACGAAGCCGTCGAAGGGGGCGGGTCCGATTCGGAAGTGGCTCCGCCCCCTTATCAATGGAAATAACGAATCGAAGTAGCCCTGCAGTGAACATAGAAGCCGTTTACCCTGTATAGCGCGTGTACTTCGCATATTTTACACTACGCACCGAAGTACTTAGTTAACGTTAAAGTACAGCGGTATCGAACTGTCGAGTAGTGTACGAATGCAAAGTACCGCATATATTTGACGGTAGTTCCAGCAATCTTGATGAATAACTGAACGAATTATCCGGTATTTAAATAAATATATATATGGGATAAATTTGACTTTTATAAATCATAAATATTATTATAATATATATATATATATATATATATGCAGTGCATTCATGATACTCTTATATACATCAGCGAAATACAATAGCCAATTAGAATGAAGTATTCACTTGTATATTTATGGACGTTTATGAAAGGTGGGATTTAATGTGGGATATGTGATTTAGTGTTTTTAGCATGAGCAATGTTAAATAATTAAATAATTGTAATAATTATTCATATTAGTAAAATATATTATGAGAATTTCATAAAATATATTAGTTAACATTATTAGACTACGAAAACGATTACAAATGGTTGAAAAAAGATAACAAATAGTATATTTGCATTATAATATGCTAATTTGTGAATTTAGTAATTTAGTTTAATTTATGTGAAATATTAATATATTTTCAATTATAAATATCAGATATTTTGAAATTTATTAACGATTTAGATACTGCATTATAATTTCTTCAAGTAAAGTTTATTCGTTATTATAATTAGCATGACGTCAGTATATATCATATTAATACATACACTGGCATCAATATACTCATTATTAGCATTTAAACTATTCATAGTATAATAATCACCAGAGGTGTTAAATTATTATAGCAATAATTAGTTTGACTCGTTTCAAAGACTTTTCATAATATCCATTCGACTGAAACATCTTAGTTCAGTATTGCTGATACAACATTGTCTACCTTAAATAACAACACTTGTTACCAGGTAATCCTATTTCACGTAATTATAATTCTAATCTGCTTTTGACAGCATCGACTATAACATACTAATCTATGGGCCTATTATGATGGCCATATATATAATATAATTAGAATGGTTTACTTCATATATTACTCCGCGCGGAGAAAGATGAGAGTATACCTTTTCTATTATAATAGATATATTACGATTTATAACATATGAAGTTAACAAGTTAAGTTAAGATAATAATAATAATAATAATAATAATATTAATAAGATTACAATTAGATAATAATAATACATTTAAGATAACATGAGGATTGTCGAGGTTAAGCGCCTAATTTGTATCTTATTATTGTTATATTATTATTGTGTGTCTTCCCGCACGAGCGAAGGGGCCTACCTAGCCCTATTGTAATAAACCGTGCAGCACCATCATCATTAGGAAACATTAAATCAAAATCAAAATTCACGAAATATTAGTATATACTAATACATTAGTATATTAGTATATATAATATTATATATAATATAATATAATATAATATAATATAATGTAATATAATGTAATATAATGTAATATAATGTAATATAATATATGGCGTGTTACGCATACATTTCCCAGTAAACTGAGGTGTTAATGTAGCGTGATTGACTCCTATAGGTATGACTCATATAGGCATATATACTTGTATACTAGTTTAACACTTTTCATATTAAAGTGATATGAATTCTTAATTAATTCATAGTTTTAGAAGTGTTAAGATTATATAATACAATAATGAAGTTATTAACCATAATATAACGATACACTGTCTCAAATTTGATTAAATTGAATATTATATATGTTATGAGTATGATAATTTTTGAAAAAAAATCAATATTTAGACAATTTTTTGTCATTTATAAGATCATAAATATTTTATATATTCTTAAAATATCATAAAACCATGTATTAATTAAGAATTAAGAGTATTTTAAAAAGGTCAAATTGTAACCAATTATAGGTATTAAAACGTGACATTAATACACTGTATTATTGGGGTACGGGGTAATGAGTATACGGGTATATCATTAATACTTTACACCAATATACTAAATAATGAATAAAGTCCATTATCGACATTAGCACAGTCATACAATATAATGTCAGAATAACCTGAATTAAATACGCATTGTTGAATATATTTCATTTATTGCACTTCCGACAAAGTAAACAAGTGTTTCTATTGTATTAACATAGGTAGTAAGTATTGACCCATATATCGAATTTAACTATTAATATTATTTTATTATTAAATATTCCTCATTAAATTAAATTTGTAATGTCTTCAATATATTCTTCGTAAGTCTTTAAACACCTCTCATACATTTTAAATAATGAACTAATATAAATTATGAACGTATTCATTATGTTATTTGAGGATGTTATTCATGCTGTTATTTGGTTTTCTGACATTTATCATATATACTCACATCCCTTTTAGGTGTTTGTGATAATATAATATAGACAATACTGAACGAAACCGATAAATAAATAAGTAAATAAAACAAATTAAACGAATAAATAAAACAATTTATAAAAATAATAATGATTATAATCGTTATAACGTTATAACGTAAAATATGTGAATAATATTGATATTATATTAAGGAATATAGTATACGGGATTCGTTATAAAGCAACGATATTAACAGATACATATAATATAGAGAAGCAGGGATATTCATAAATAGAGAACTATATAGCGAAACATATTTTTGATATTATAAGGGATAATACGTGGAGTGAAGGGTCAAGTTGTAAACATCTCGATATGGGTATGTAGGCAGGTTATTGGGCGTATTAGAGTGGACATTGTAAATATATGACGTTGAAGATATTATTTTATATTTATCGTGAATAATCGAGACATTGACCACATTAGCTACATTGTATTGTTATCTGGAATGTCACGTGTGGTCATTCTGAGTAACTGGCTTAGCAATAGTTTAACAATCTACAATACACGCATTGTTTTCGGACAGTCAGTTTATATACTGTGTAGTTACGACGATAGACTATCTAATGGACATTACCCATCTTCCTCTTATACATATAGCACATACTTAATATTAGTAGAGAAGTCATATAAAAATAGGGACATAGAATAGGTGGATTTATGAATGATCGAGAGGAGATATAAGAAGTTATTTTTATAAATTAAAACAGATAGAGGGGATTTTGAGGTATCAGTAGGATGAACAAGGAGATTTATATGTAAAAGTATATATATGTATATTTATAAACGAATAATATGGTTTAGGGGGTATCGAACCATTATAATGGTGATAGAGTAGGGAGAACAGTAATACATACTGTAGTATTAATTGAATAGATATTATTACTTAAATAATTAACGATATATACTATTGAATAATTAAGACTTCATGTTGTTTAGATAAATTATTAAAATACATGAAGTCATGAGCCTTCCTATTATTAATTACCAAACAAATGGTAAAGAAGTATATGTTGCAACCGTTATAAAATTACAACACGCACATTTATTAGAATAATGGCAATAGGGTTAGATAGACACGTTCTCTTGCGGTATATTTCTAAGAGGTAATAATTGAGTACATTTAATATATTAGTGACGAGGGGACTAGGAGATAAGTTATAACTTCCATGATATAATTATGATATATCATCCAATTAACATTGAGATTAGGGACAGGTGATGATAGAGTTATAGGGTGACCTTCAATGATAAAAGAGGGATACATAATAGTAGGATGTAATTTTAAGAAGGTCATATTTGTAATTTTAAGAATAAGGTTGTTTAGGAAAATCCATTATATTATTGTTGAAGTACAGTTACATAATTGGGAGTTATCGAGAAGTAGGTTTATGGAGTGAGACAAGCAGAATTGTGAATGTCGTTGGTGTATATGTGATAATTTACATATGGGAATTAGCCTATGATATCATATATAGGGAAAATATATAAGGAAAAGATGATAGAACAGGTTATCAAGGAATACCGTAATAAAGAGGTTTTGTAGATATGTGTATGGTGAAGATTTTTTAAATATATAGAAACCAAAACCATGTGAGTATGATTCTATACATACCAATTTTCTCTAATCTTAAGATAAGTATAGTATGACTTAGATAATCGAAAGTGAATGATACATCTAATAATATACTCATATATAATATCTATTACGATACTATAGCATTGATTATGTTGAGCATTTGTTTCATCATAGTTTTAGTGGAGTGTATAACTGACTGAATGCATTATTAAATATATCATATAATTAGTTTTTTTGCCATAAATATATTTAATTGTATAGTTTCAATTTTAGATGTTTATATGATAATTGTGGAGATAAAATATTATGGATAAAAGAACATGTAGATTTGGAGCAATATCATTAATTCGAATATAAAATTAGAATTAATGATATTGGAATTTTAATTCTAATAGTCGAATTTTATTCGTCATAATTTATTCTTTATCGAGTAATCATAATAACTGCTAAATTAATGTTGAAAACTCTATTCTAGACTGTTATAGACTTAATTACCTTGTTTCCCATCTTTACAACGATAGGGCGCTTCTCAAGGCATATACATGACGTTTTATAGTGAGTCATTCATTGGATTACCTCAAACGACTTTCCGGTCCATAGTTTAATGTTATCTATACATGTATAATGTTATCTTCAGTGGTCATTTTAATACTTTACATATATGTAGCATATGTATATGTATATGTATATGTAGAATATGTAGTACTATATATGGCATATATTCGCATAACTTATATTAATAAGTTCATTAGCATATTGTTTATATAGTATGATGATATGTTATATCGTAGAATTAATAGTATTTGGAGTGGTTAGGAGTTATTAAAAAAAATATATATATATATATATATATATATTTTTTTGTTATTGTTATTTTTATTTGGTGGAGTCCTTTCATCCCATCCAGGAACTTAGATGAAGATTTCACTTATAACCATATATGGCTCTAATGTCCCTTCGAAGCCGCTCTCGTGTTAAGGCATCCATGGTTTTAACGAGAGCCGATCATTTATTTATACACAATTATATAAGATCACTTCTAAATAATATTTTAAGACCCATTTTATAAAATTAATTAATGGTCCGGACGAGGGTCGAACCCGTGTCCTACTGCTTGTGTTTCTGACGCCTTAGCCACTGAGCCACACAGGCAATATATATATATATATATATATATATATATATATATATATATATATATGTAATAAGTAATTATCAAGGATTAATATGTAAGCAATACATTATAATTTACTATAGTAGAAAACTCTGCGGGCTCTGTCTAGTTAGTATTTGAGAAGTCTGAGTATTTATTTTCGAAATAAAAAAATGTATCGGATTATATATATGTATATATATATAGAGTATAAGTATTGCATTAATAAGTAAAAAGTATAATTAAATCTGATTTTATTTTAAATTAAATAATTAATATTATATATATATATTTATAAAATACTTATATCTAATTAATGATATTTTTCTATTATATTTTTATAATAAGGTTATATACTTATAATTACGATTATATGTGGTGTGAATAAAGAGTAGAATAGTGTTATTATTATTTTTATTTTCATGTTAGTTGTGTCCTTACATTCCATCCAAAAACTTAGAATAACTTATTACATAAGTAATTATAATTATAACCATATATAGCTCTAATGTCCCTTCGAATTCGTTCTCATGTTAGGGTATCCACGGTTTTTACGATATTAGATTATTTTTATAAACAATTATACAAGATCAATTATCAACTTTATTTGAATACCTATAGATGGTTTTAACGGGCCTTGACTCGAGTTCTACATCATATATATCTGAAGTATTAGCCTACTTAGTTACTAATACACTATATTAATTCGCTTTGGATCTAGGATAGGTCAAGTTTGAGTTTAATTTTTAGTTTGATTAAATATAGGTATAATTTTTGGTTTTTGTTTAGTTTGGATATTGGATATGTTTAAGATTACATTATATTTAATATTTATTATATTTGAATATATTGTGTTATTTA
Organism: Osedax fenrisi; assembly: GCA_964019155.1. Classification (NCBI taxonomy): domain Eukaryota; kingdom Metazoa; phylum Annelida; class Polychaeta; order Sabellida; family Siboglinidae; genus Osedax; species Osedax fenrisi. Next base: position 70,740,964 of record OZ025240.1, on the reverse strand, counting down.
TCATGATATATATATTGACATTTCAAGATACTTTAGAGTATACTAATGTAATATGATACATACTAAAATACGTTATAACATTAATGATGTATTTACTAAATTGCTATTTAACATCAATTATCATGTGTATTCTCTTTGTAGGTATATATATATATTTATTTATATGTAGGATATATACATATTCTTATAGGGGGAAGTAACCTAATACGGACACTTTAACAATAAATGGTCTTAACATTTTATGACTCATTATTCGTATTCAAAAATACAATATATTAATATTATAGATATTATTGTGATTTTATAACTTTATTTAATATTTTAATTCCATAGATAACGGGGGTGTCCGTATTCGGTACCCATGTCCGAATACGGACACCCTATATACCACTAGATAAACTATATATTATTGATGAATCAATCAGATAAATGACAATTACATTATTTATAATTTATTTTATGAACAATTTATTCTAATTTAATTAGTTAATTAGTTTATTAGTTTATTTTTATTATTTTTTAATTAATAATACAATTTAAGTATCTAATTAATCAAAAGTTTAGATTTAGCTTTTGTGGTTGTATTAATATTATAACGCACGAGATTTTATAAAATTAGAATAGTTCATTCGCTGCCCGCTGATTGGTTATAGGGAGTTCGTATTAAGATATCTAGAGTGTCCGTATCAGGGACTTATATAACCTATATATATGCTTATAACTTAATGAATATTTGATAACAAATATAGAATTATATATATAAATTTAGAATGATTTATTTTTAATAATATAGTATTATATTTATATAGATATATTTTTATATTCTTAAGAAGGTTTTAAGTTGACATTTTTTTTCATAAATTTAAAAACGTAATAAAATTTATTAAAAACGTAATAAAATCAGTTTATCGAATATATCAGCAATATTTTAAATAATTAAAAAATAAAAATATTTGTTTAGACTATATATATAATTATGAATATTTTATTCATTAAACATTTTGTTATATAATTTATGGTTTCCGAGATAACGAGAGTGTCCGTATTCGGGTACTGTCCGTATTCGGTTACTTTCCCTATGTAATTTGATGAGTATTCTTATATATATATATATATATATATATATATATATATATATATATATATATATATACTAATATAAGTAAACAGTGTATACCGAATTATAATTAAATGTTGAACTATATAATATATAATAATACGTATATGTGTATGTCTGTATAATAAAGCCATACCAGTATTTATGTTTGCATAATAATATGTATATCATATTATTAATTATATTATAACCTTCATTGGATATCCGGTATAGATCCTAATACACCTTAACATCACTTTCGGATAGCGCAAGGATGGGATTATACATAATATAATATTATTTTAATTATTATATAATATAATATAATGCAATTTTAATATAAAAAAATATTTTTCTTGAACAATATATATAATTCTTCATCTATATATACATTATATGGAATAACGTTCGACAATTGTTACTATTTTGTTCCTTTACATAATTTACAATATATATAAATACTTCAGACTCTGGCACATCACTGATATCAGTAACATGGTAACATAATATAGTAGTGTACGATATGAAGGTATCAAGGTATCTTTGGTAGAGGATTTACGTGTTTTTGATAATTAAAATATGATGACCTTGTTCAAGAATAGAATATATGTTATATAATTATATATATATATATAACTCATTCGTTTCATTAAATTATATTATTTATAATATAGCTAAGCTCATAGGAGTTACTTTTTAAATTATATTATTATATTAACTACATTAATAACTATAGTTATATGCATATAAATAATTACATATATGATACATAAATAATTACATACATATGTATAGTGACTAACATTTAAATGTGTGATAATGAATAAAAACTCAAACTCTCTAATCTACATACATAATTAACACTTACTAACAAGATTTGTTTCATAATTTGATTATTTTAATGAAGCTCGACGACATTTAAAACCATCAAGCATAACTAAGATATATATATATATATACTATACACTTGACCCCTGACCCTAAATATAAACCATAACTATGGCGAGACTATTGTTATAATTAAGTTACTATCGTAGTAAGTTTGTAATACAATTACTATAAATCACGCGAAACAAACGTGTTATGATATAATACCGGATGTCACTGTATCGCACACAATAACCGAGGTGTCGGGTTACATAATTTACTAGCGGGTGGGCATCTAAATATACACATACACGCACACATATATATATATATATATATATATATATATATATATATACATATAGATATATAGAATTACACGCTAAAATAATGTATTAATATTAACAACCTAAAACTATCTCATATTAAACATAGTCACGTACGCTAGTGAATGTGTGGGAGCGCGTTTGTATGTGAATAATTCGTCATAGGCATCCCTATAGCATCGAAATCAGTAAACCACACCGCTCAAGGTCATGTTACGCACCTTGTTCGACCTTCTCTACACGCCGTGTTACTTGGCTAAGCATAGATTCGCGCGTCACCAAAGATGCAAACTTTGGCAGCTGTTCTGCGTGGTACTGGTGGTCGCATTAGTGACCGTGTACTACTATATCGATACCGACTCAGGGCTAGGGTGGAATAAGGGTAACAATACCCTCGTATCGGATGCTAACACGGCCCTGGGTATACTGAACCTACACCTAGACCGGCGGCTGGCGAGTGTGGTGCTGTTTACAACATTCACGGAACTTAAAATAAGGTTAATTGTTGTATATTAAAATTAATTGTATTAAAAGTAGGTATAACATTCGTATAATATATATATATATATATATATATATATATATATATATATATATATGTATACATATACATATATGTGTATTCATAATACTTTATAAGTTAGTTGCATTTTTATATAATTATTAGTATCATAAATATTGCATTATTAGTACAGAAATATTAATACATATATATATATATTTACACATCAGAGGAATATTCGAAACGAACGTATTACATAATTGGTCGAAATTTCCTGACATTCTGATTCCTGTTATGTTCACTAATGATACTGATTCAAAGTTTGCGGATCTGGCAAGGTCATTAGGATGGAATGTTTATCCTATAGAAACTACAAACTCTAATGGTTATTCAAATAATGGTAAATTTAAAATATAATTAACACTCAATTACAAACCTACACTCATACACATACATATACATACACAAACATATATATATATATATATATATATATATATATATATATATAAATATATAGTAACCATTTATGATATAAAAAGTAAGATATAAAAAACTAATATAAATAGTCAATATCAATAAAGGACATAATACTGAAATAATGATTATGTGAGATACAAAAAGATTACAAGTTAACACATCCATATAGGTGTTTGTATATATATATATATATATATATATATATATATATATATGGATATTGATTTGAGTGCAATAATGATGATAGATATTGAATTGAATTGTTTATTTAAACACCAATATATAAGATACCTACCCTAGTTACATTTAGTAGTTCGGTTTTCTAGGTGTTCACTAGTAGATCGTTTCTAAGAAGCCAATTAATGATTTCAGCTGGACATTCCAGAAGTTCATAGTTAGAGTTAAGCGAGATAACAGCATTTTAATAATTAGCTGTTATCATCAGAATATATGGTAGGTAATATTAGGAAATTTACTAATAATATTAGATAGATAATGCAAGTAAATGGAAAATAATAAAGGTCAGAGTACTGCTCCCTGAGGAACTCCATATAGTATATCAATGGGAGGCGAAACATAATCATTCACTTTTATTGAGGAAGTTCATTAATAAATGAAGTTAACCAGCTGAGAGAAGAAAGTAAGAATAAAATGACGAATGGATAACAATCGCTAAAACTTCAACATTATACCTGTCCTTATGGAATAAAATAAAGTTAATCAGTATTCCAATACTTATATTAAATTATTTTGTATATAATTATCTATTGAATTAAAGTGTTTTTTTTAATAAATAATATCAGAATAGCATTCTATATTAATAACATATTTCATTTAAAATGTCATAATTCATTTAAAATGTCATAATTCATTCAACTTATAATTCTATACAATACTATTACAAAGATTTTGTTCACCCAATATTATGTATTATTTGTTACCTACTTAAATATATCAATAATTATATATATATATATATACGTATATGTTATTAATCCAGTTATAGGTAAGTTATAGTATACAATATGTCATGTATAAACAATTAAAAGTAATTAAACAAATTCATTACACAAAATATTGATTTTAAAATGGTTTAAACCTACATTGATTCTTCTATTGCAACTTATGCGTACATATACTTCGATAGGTACTCCCATTTTGAAACCGATGGTGGAGAAGATTCGAAAACAGTACCCTGAAGTCACGTGTTACGGATTCGCCAACGGGGACATCATGTTCGACCACACATTCCCTGAAACTATGCAGTACTTCAACGGCCTACCACAAGATATATACCGTAACATGCTACTAGTGGGTAGACGAACCAATGTTATAGTTAGTGCGAGTTATATATAATGTATATATTTAAGTATACTTGCAAATCTATATATATATATATATATATTGTACCTTTATTTTACCTATCAAGTAGAATAAATTTACCGTTATTGCATAATTGATGAATATATTAAACTCCTCCCCTCTTATTAAACTCCTCCCCTCTTATTATGTAGTGGTTTAGAAGTACAGTCTTCGATGTTATCTGCCACTTTCTTATAACAATCTCATACATTGAGTTCGAGTCGGATCGTATCCACATGCCCACTGTAGTATGTTTATAACCATTTCTATTAAATGCCCACGCGAACATATACATAGAGATAAAGTATCAGTGACAACTTGTTGTATTCTAGATTCTTATTAAATTTCTATAATTCCTATCAATTAATATTCGAAAGCAACGCATATCTCTATCTCTATTCGAATATTATCAAGTTCCCATATATATAACTATATTCGGTTTTGGTTTAGTTATATCGGGAGTTGTTTACCCATTTATTGATAATATTTCTAGTTTTTAGCTTTATGAACTTTAATGATATATCCTAGATAGGTAACTTGTTTAATAGTAATGAATATACAATTATCACTATTTCGGATTTTAATTATTACAATTTATTTTTTATTAACTTTTTTTTATTTTCTCTTTATTTAAACTATGTTCCTTAACGTTTGATTATATTTCTTTATTGCACACGAGAGATACTTATTCTTATTCGTTAAATCGCCAAAGTCACCAGCAGAGCATATATTTGTGATCATTTACACACCTATAATTTCAGATAGCTTGTAGTTTTATAATGCAACATTCATTATCTGTTACATGATATATTAAATGTTATAGTAGGCGACCTACTAAGACACCCGTTCTAGTTTTGAATCATTCTTCAATATAACATCAATATGTACTATATGTTTTGCATTATTTTATATAATGTGGACTATTTCTATAAGTTTCACATTAATTTTTTATATTTTCATCAAATATTTTATATTACATTATTAGATGAATAAATAATATAAGGTCAATAGTGTCATAAATAAGTTTACTAAATAATTCGTATGTTTAAATTATATATGTTTACTTATACTTCTTCTAGATCTGAAACCTACTTGTTCATTTGCAATGATACATATGGTAATTAGTTGTAATATGTCATTTAAATGGATGTGAGATTTAGCTTATTATTATATATGTTTATCAATTTTAACATTGTTGCAGTTTACTTTGTTATGTAGTTATATATATATATATATATATATATATATATATATATATATATATATATATATATAATAACATTCTGTATGGTTCAGTTGGCTAAGATGTCAGACACACAAGCAGTAGGACACTAGTTCGAGCCTCGTCCGGACCATAAATTAATTTTATAAAATGTGTCTTCAATAATTATTATGAAGTGATCTTATATAATTGTGTATAAATAAATTATCGGATCTCGTTAAAACAATGGATACCTTAACATGAGAGTGACTTATAAGGGGTATTTGGTTATAAATGAAAACTTCATCTAAGTTCCTGGATAGGATGAAAGGATTCCACCAAATACAAAATAAATACAAATAACAATATGTGTTATATATGTATGTATATATATGTGTGTTCAATTAATTAATTAATAAAATTAAACAATAAATTAAATAATTTATAATCCAAAAATATATAGTGTTTCTAACATAATATTAAATATATAAGTAACGATTTATATATATATCCCATTAAGTTAAATCCGGTTAAAGGCGACATTATTAAAGATTTAGAATCTGTAAGTAAACTGAAAGAGAATGGAACTTTGTTTATAGCTGATGCCGAAGATTATTTCATATTCAAAGGGAATTTTCCATGGGATAAAATTCCGAATGTTAGTTATAATATATATATATATAATTCCATATAATAATATACAAATTGTATACTTAATAAATAAATTAGATAAAAATAAAACCCGAGAATTATTTTTGAACTTATCAAATTTATAAATATATATAAATATATATTTTAATTTCAATACAAATTAAAATAATTATATATGTATGGATAATTTAAAAAAAGAACATATACGGCATCGACTTCAAAATATAATATTATAATATATTTATTAATATATAAAATATTAAAAATAATAATCGAAACATCGCGCACAGTTCGTGATAGGGAGACCCGGATATGATAATTACATAGTAAACGTGGCGGTCGATAATAAGATAAGCGTGATTGACGTGACTACTACAATGAATGTGTACCATCAATCCGGAAACGGTAGTCATTTTGCTGGAGCAAGGGAAGTTAATATCTAATTATCTAATAATATTTTAAGTTTTAAAACTCATTAATATATGAATACGTGATTATTTAAAATCGTATTATAGATAGATAGATTATAATATTGTATTTTGTAATCTGAATACGAATGATAATTGTTAAACTAATAATTTTAAATATTTATATAATTTGTAATAGTAATTATTTGACAATAATGTATTATGTACGATATTTTCGCATTAATCGCGTGCATGTGATATCTGATATATGTGATATCTGTGTCATCCTACATAACTAATAGTTATAGCTAATCTGAATCAGTCATTCGTCAATACTTTAGCCCATTCGTCAATTATTTCATATACATCACATTTTTTTTATAAAATCGCCTTTATGAAGTAATATATTGTAAACTACTCATTTCTCTTCTTGTAATTATCATATGATATATCTATGTAATTATAAGTTACTTATTATTATAAACATATGTACAGTAATTATGAGAATTCAATAACATATTTTGAAACATGTACTTTTAAATTATTAATATTAATAATAAAAGAATGAATACAATAATTCCATATTAATATATATATATATATATATATATATATATATATATAGTATATATAAAATAATAGTGTACTATTCACGATGTAATAATTAGCTAATCAATACATTATATATGAAATGACACATACTCACATACATTAAATGTGATTTTATACTTAGAATAAAGATTTCGAATACAACCGCGAATTGATAGCATTCGAAACTAACGGACTGAAGAATATCCGGGGTCTGATTAGCAGCGCGTCATTCCAAACTAAGAGAGATATCGAAGGTTAGTCTATTGTGAACTATCATTGTTATAGTATAGTTATATTATTGTTATCTAATTTAATCAGAAATGGTAATATTTAATTGTAATATAAATATATATATATAAACATATAATTTAAATGTAATAGGTTGTACTTGTAATATGCAATATTGATATATTGATATGAAGAGCATTAGTAAAGCTATAGCTTGTCACGTATCACGTGTTCTCGTAACGTACACACTTGTAGGTCACGTGTTCCGAACATGTAATATGTAAGAGTTATGCAATCATATATGAATGCAATATATTCATGAATATATTGCATTATAACCTGATATTCTATATATATATATATATATATATATATATATATATATATATATATATATATATATATATCATCCACTATAAATTAAACAGTAATACCTATTATATTCTAAAGTTTAAATAGTCGATATTTCTTTTTATATAATTACTGTGTACTACTGTGTACACTATATACTATACACTATACACTATATACTATACTGTATAGTCTATACAATATATACTATATAGCTTTTTTAATAGAATAATATATAATTATTATTATTAAATTATTTTAATATTAAAATTAATAATGTAATATAATAATATATGTTTACATAATTACTAATACTATAGTATTATTAATTGTTTACCTATATATATTTTGTTTTCTAATCTATTATTATCTATAGTTATAAATATAACATTATTAATAGTGATATTAATAATTTATATATATATATATATATATATATAAATATATTTATTATATATAAAATATATATTTACATATAATCACGATAATTAAATATATTTGTAAAAGAAACTAAATATAAAGAAAAATAAGATAAAGTAATCAAATAAATTAATAAATATTTATAATAATCTCTATTAATTAGAAATAACTGTACATTATTTTGCATTAATTATTTACATTAAAAGTGATAATTACTAATTAATGTAATTACTTTGTGAACAGATAACATATACGTGGATGATATTGTACCGATTTATTTGTACAAAAATGAAATTAGAATTGAAGATTTGGTACGACAAAGAAAATATATTGTTGACAAAAACGTTTAATATGTAATCTATTATATAATATATTTATATATATATATATATATATATATATATATGTTATAAGCACAATGTTTATATATTATAACTAATTATAGACTTTTCAGTATTGATTCGTCGTTTGTCTATGTTATATTTTCAACTGATTTTGAGATTTATTTCTAGACTCATGTCAATATGGTCAATCACTGACCAATAATCAGGAATGTATATTGATACACAATCATGCGAAATATATATGTATATATTTATATGTATGTAACATATACTTTATATGTTTTTTTATTTCTTACACAAATTATGTGTATAATAATAATAATATTTATATAATAATACAATATTTATTTCATTATTACATAAATATTGTATAACCTCTTTGAATCAATATTTATATTAATTATTTTATAAATTATATTTATATCCAATATGTGATAATAATAATATAATTCTGTAGCATATTTTAATTAATATATTCGATATTTTTATTATTTTTAAACGTATATTTTTCAATAATTCAGATTTTATTGAGAGATCATAATTGAATTGGAAAAGTTAAAGATTAAAATATAAAGGTATAATATATTGTTAAAACTAACATTGTATGGTCATTTGTATATATATATATATATATATATATATTACATTATTATAATTTAATAAGGATTATATAAATAAGGTATAGCAGTATATCAGCTGACGTTATTATAAAACCATAAAGTTTAGAAAGTAACCGATAAATGGCCTTTTTTACTTTTTATATAAATAAATATTCTAATACAACAATTACATTTATTTATAACCGAAAATAGTTTATTTATAAATATAAATGTTATTTATATTAATTTATAAAAAATATAAATTTATTTGAATTATTATACTAGAAGTACCTATTACAAAAAAAGACACGAAGTACGATATTTTCACTTCAATATTTCATATACTATATTAACTATAGTTATATATTTTAATAAATAGTGAAATATAATAGAGTCATTAATACGTAGAATATATATATATATATATATACATATAATAAACTACATATTAACTATATTTTATATACATATATATTGTATGTATACATAACAAATATATATTATACACATTAATATATAACATACCTAAATACAATAACTATGAATAAAATTGCTTTACTACAAATTAAAATTGTTCAACGATTAAAACATATAGATATATTGGTTATTAATATTATAATACTAGATACAAATAAACCTAAATATATAAATAAGCATATGTAGATGTAATTATCAAGTTAATATATTAATTAACATATTCTATATTCAGTATAACTAAATCCAAATGCTATGCATTATACTATATCAAGTATTTTTTACACAATAGAGAACGTCTAGCGTTATTTTTGTGTATAAATAAACATTCATTTATTCATTCAGTATATAAATGTATAATCATATACTATATAAACCATGGATTCCTTACTACGAGAGCTGATTCGAAAGGATATTTGGAGTTATTTGGTTATAGGTTAATTAAAACATCATATACATTCCTGGATGGGATTAAATGACACCACCAAAATAAAAAACAATAACAAAATACAATATTGATATTATTCTAAAATAATATAATTACAATAATTTCCTTAAAAAATAAATTCATTTATTTTATTTATTAATTATTAATCAGCATAGAATGCAAGCTTACATTTTTAAATATAATACATAATATTGAATAAAATGATCAAAACTAATTACTTTAGTATAAATGAATTATTTAAATAATATTTATATATTTTAAATTATTATAATTATATTAAAAACATATATAATATACTATATATATAACGTTAACCATATAGTATATATCTGGTTAAATATTAATAAATTATCTATTCAAATTTATAACATTACTTACTTTACTTTAATCACGTGATTCTGAAATCGTAGGGTGAACACCAACACTTATTTTGTCACAATAAAGTATCCAATCATCTCGATCTAGAGGCATTAACAAGATTCATCATGATTCTTTAATGTACATTTATATATATTATGACATGACTTGACGATGACACGCACACTCTTCTACGTTTTGTCCGGTTGTTAGCAGCATCGAGGACCTCTCTTCTCTCATGCCAGACCATTTACAAATATTACTGTTCTAATCTTTTCAAGTTCGTCATCTTCTTCTCTTCCCTCTTAGTGATCCTTGCATGATAGATTTGTGTAGACAATCATGTCTCATCACATGTCAGAAATAGCTCATTTTTCTTCGCCTAGTCGTTGTTAGAATATGTTCAATTTTTCCCAAAATTTCTTCAACCGTGTTGTATACACATATATTTGTTTTATATTCTCTATATAATATACTATATTTATATAGGTTGTATTTGAAGGTGAAATTAATATGTGTGCTTGTCCATATCTATCATTGCCTAGGTTGCTGTATCTATACGTATTATTATTTCTCCTTCGCTCGAACCGTCTTTTTTGTGTGTCGAACAAAGATATTTTAATTGATTTAATTCTTCCAGTTATTCTCCATTCATTATGATCTTAGCATGGAAATTATGTCTGTTACTATTTAACATGGTTTTACTTTTTCAGTACTGATTTACATACCGTAATTTCCTGTATGTTTTGCTAGGCTATCGGTTAGTAATTAGAATTCGTAATTACTTCCACTGATCAAATCAATGGAATCTGCAAATGGCAAGTTTGATATATTTCTGCCATCAATATATATGCTTGAATGATGATCTTTTAATGTATCTGATATAATTTGGTCAATATAAATGTTATAAAGAACTAATTAATTACATTATTCATTGTAATCATCATTTATTATTCAATATCAGAAATACAAATTAAAATATATAATGTAAATTAATAATTGAAGTATAATTAAAATAATAACATATTTAATTATTAAGGTATTATTGACAATTAATTAGACCGTAATATCTAAATAAATTAATTATATAAAACATTATCAAGAGCTTTTCTATTTTAAAACAAAAAGTTAAATTACTATTAAATATTATAAATATTCATTAGTTTTACTAGAACTCTATAATGTATTTATTTATTATCATTTAAATTATATGATTAACTTGGTAATCCGTTAATATTAATCTGAGGAGGTATTGGTAAAGTTTTACTATGGAGTGTAAGGTGAAGAAAGATATTCTAGATTTGAATTGGATTAAAGATGATGGAATTTAATAATAGCTAGTTATGAATGGTAGTAATAGTAGAAGAGTATATATCAGGTGCAAAGTTTTTATTTTCTATACATTTTACATACATGTGGATGTCGTCGCATATGTATGGAAGATAACTGGATAATTCGAGATAAGGTGGAGAATGGTAATTATGTAAATGTTAAATAGTTTTGGACCGACCCTTGGTGAACCGTGAACCGTGAACCGTGTGTTACAAGACGGTGAGATGAACAGGTTGAGTGAACTAAAACTGAGGAAGTTCGGTTAGTTATGAATGAGGATATCCAATTGTGTGCAGAGCGGTTTATGTGGACGAATGATATTCGAGTTAGAAGATGTGATGGATTTTGTGTGATATTAAATAAGTGTTTATTTGTTTCACAACGATTCTTTCAAGGTTTTGTAAAATATCGACAGGTTTGATATTGAACTATAATTGTTGAGGCTCTTAGTTTCAAGGTTTTGTTACTTAAGAAAGGGTGTAATGAATGCATATTTGTAGTATGTTAGAAAAATTCCGAATTCGAGGTATTCACAGAATATATTATTGAGAAGTATACAGAGAGAGTGAGCGATTTCTTATAGAATAGAAAGAGGAATAGGGCCAAGAAGAGATGAACTTTTAGTTGATTTAAGAAATATGCCTATATCTTATATGGAAGGGATTATAGATATATTAAGTGAATGAGTTGGAAAGGTGGGAGTTATTAAAGAGGTATATTGCTGAGAGTACTTGTGATATTATGATGGAAGTAATTATTGACAATTGAAGATAGGGTATCTGGTAGAAAGTCGAGGAAAGTTTTCTTTTTATTACGCCCTAGGAGATTCGAATATATGGTGAAAGTTGTCTTTTGATCTGGTGAACATAATTCGAGAGAAGCAGTATTATTAAGCGATTATTCATTTAGGATATCACGTCTGTGTTTGGACTTGGTCAGATGATAAAGCACGTATGTATAATATGTTTTTGTTTTATCCGTTTTTTGAGGATAGGAAGTTTCTGATGAAATCGTGAGAGTTGATGATTTTTATTTTACAGAATGAATAAATAATAGTGGAATGGGGCATTTTATGGGATTGAAGAGTAACAAAAGATAAATGTATTAGAGTGTGGGGGACTAATGGAATAGGTATACGCCTCAGAGTGATCATGATCATTGTCGCGTAGAGGATATATGAAGGGAAGATTTATAGATAATAACCATACCACCTACATAATTATGGGTGTTACATCAAGTAAATAGGAAAAATAGTAAGGACCAGTGTTCAGAGATTATATAACATGTATGTAATAAGACATACACCATGTTTATGTGATGAATATAATAGTATCTAAGACTTGTGACATCAATAGAACGTTTCAGAAATAAAGTCAAAGATTTTATTATTGGTAATTATTTATATTCGTATATTTTTATTTTATATTATTTTATTTTGTTCGAGTTTATTAATCTAACAATCCTATTTTGTTTTACTTATATATTATTTTATCGTTTATTTATTTATGTATTATTATTTTTCTAAAACACAAATGAGAACTATCTTTGTTATATTTGTGTATAAATAAATCATCTGTCTATCTATATATCTATTAGGTTATATTCTGCATTAAGTTCTAGGATAAGTGGTATCTTGTTACAGATAAATCAAGTATTTAGTAATGCAATATTTAGGTGTGTCATGCAGTGAAGAGGGGGTAGAGGAGTTAGAGGTGAAGAAAGGGATGGTAGTGTATGAAGGGTCAAGTTTGTGGAAATAGTTGAAAAAGGTTTATTTCTGTATAATTTTTGAGTATAAGTATCATTGTGAGGGGGATGGGGAAGAATTTGCAATTTGGGAAGGATACGTAGTAGGAGTTGATGGTAGTTTGAGTAGAATGAGTAATAATAATTTATATATATTCATTATATTTTTGATCTATAGATAGTAAGTTGTTTTATTGAATATGATTAGTGGAGTATGTTTTTTGGATGAATGTATTGGATTATTAGAGGTTTCTTGTCGCCTATTATTGGATGTGCGATTATCGAAGAGTTTATTCCAATGCTTAATAACAGGAAGGGGTGGGATTAAGGATATTTTTTCCAATTAATTTGTTATTGTGACATAATTCATAGTTGTTTGTTTTAATGTTGAATACATATTTATTTTAGAGTTGTACAGAAGATTAATGTTTATGGCAAAGAGGATTATCGAACTGGGGAAGGTTGACTTTCTTGTGTATGAGGTTGTATATTTGATAGCTTTAATTTTTATTTGGAATTGTAATGTTATGAGATTGGTTTTAATTATTGATAACATTTGGTTTAGGTTTAGATATTTTTTGTGAGTGTAGTGAAGGAATGTATAACATAATATCCAATGAATATATCCAAAACTCGCCCACGTACCTCTGGCTAGGATGCGACGGGTGTCAGATCTACAACGCTTGGGAGGAAGATGCCAGCAAGAGGACCATCGTCGCCTTCTGGGTTTATATCACAAAACACATTTCCCCCAGCTCGAACGTCTGGCTCTCGAGAAGCAATGTATCTCGATTGAGACAATAACTAGACGAGTCATTAAATACCTATATGAAAATTCTACGACTATATAATATCAAAGATGTAAATTCCGTGACACTACGGATGTTCAGCAACGCCTCACGGAACAACTCGCGATAGGAGTTCGCGACTCCGTCATCCAGGACTGCATCTTATCCCAGGACAAATCGATGTCCCTGGAAATGGCCATAACCCATGTAAGAATACACGAAGCCAAGCTCGCCGATATTGACTCCTTCCGGCAACTCCAACACCGCGCTACGGTAGACCTCGTTACACGTAAGCACAACGCCCCAAGACGGAATAACCACACACCAAATCACACATCTACCCATACATCCACTCTACATCTACCTTGTTCTTACACGTCGTTACTATATGTTATCGCTACACTTTGGTTGATACTGAACTTTGATACTGGACCCCTTGTCTCTATATATTTATAAACCTGTGAGATATACAAATTAACTAACTATATTCTAGTAATACACATGTTAACATAACATTGTAATGTATAACATAATGTATAACATATGTGTTATTCATTGGATATTTAATCGATGTAGTTAATTTAGAGGGTGACGGTTGAATGAGCTTAGGCTTATTTAATTCAATAAGTTCATTTATGATCTTTGTATTATTTATTTTTTTATTTGTATGTCAGTAATACGGCCCATAATATAATGTATAGTGTATGTATGGGAGAACGGTTCATCTATGTTGATACAGTAATTAGTAAGTGGCGTGGTTAGGGTTTCTCTATGTATACATAGAACTATAGTTATGGTGATAGAATATTATTAAATGTAATACATTCGGGACACATATATAAGAATGAAGTAGAACGCATTAGTTTTATAGCATGACTGGGAGGGTTGTTGCCATTGTTACATTTGAATGTTAACGAATTGTTATCTTTTAAGCATGTATAGTGTACATATGTATAACACCTATAACAGTAAACAAAGTCAGTTTCTGTATTATTTAAACTAGATTAACATTGATTACATTATACAATGGTATTATACATTACATAGTGTATGACAAGCAATGTAACTAATTTATGATTTCTAGGATTTCAAATTTATTTAATTCAATGACTAATAAATTTCTATAAATAGAACATATTTAATATTGAAAGTGTATACACAGTATAATAGAATATGAATTAATATAAATTATTCAGAGATTTTTTAAATTTGTAAATAATGATATGTAAATGTGATTTAATAGAGAAGTATTGAATGAAATAACCAAATTATATATATATATATAATTGAATGTTTATATACAGGGAGTATTCTATTTTAAGTTTGGATAACTCATATTAATATCTGATTGAATAGGTAAATAATGTATACAATTAAATTAATGTTAGCATGAAAGTATAAACAAGAAGTATTGGAATTATACATTAAACCTTTCGATAAAATACATGATCATTCATCGAATACAAATAAATATTGTTATGTATATTTAAAAGTAAGACATTTACTTTTGGTAACTTATTGAGATAAATTGTACAGGTTAAAAGTGGGGCTCAGGAAAATACAAAACTAAAAGTAATTTTGTTTCTTATATTTTTGATTTAATTTGTATTAAGTTCTAGATAAACACAAGAGAAAATCAAGAACTACATGGAGTCGAATCTGTGAAATCTCTATGACTAGGTGTTGGATGTTTTACTGAGCCATATACTTCAGGCAATACATACATATATATATATATATATATATATACTATAAAGTATTTCCTGGCATATATTTAAATACCGTTATACCCGGAATTTTCTCAATTACTGGTTTTGTATTGATACCTATAGGTCCTAATAACCTTTAAAGGATATAATAAGATAATAATAATTATTATAATATTGTTTCTCTATAGATAGGGAATGGCGTAGCGATACGAGAGAGCGCTCTTAGATTTATTGTACTATTTACCACTAAACATTACTTTACTAAATACTAAAGGTTTGTTGAACATAAATATTTAAATTGATTCAATGATTTTATAATAATGTACACTTTTAAACTGATTGAAACACTACAAAGCTGTGCAGGTTGTCCGACTATACGAACTTTCTAGCATTATAAATAGTAAACTATATATAAATAGATATATTTAAATACTGTAATTATATACATATACTATACAAATAATGTTATACTTCCAACCATTGTTATTTCCAAGGTATTTAATTATCTAAAATTAACATAAATAGATTAACTAACGTTTGCGTGATTCCACCCTATGATAATTAATGTCATTACTTTGAATACTTTATATTCGATATTGATATTTAGTGTATTGGTATTAATGCATTAAAGTATATATACATATATATATATATATATATATATATAAAGTATACTTTATAGTATTCAGTATAGTATAGTATATAGTATAGTAGTAGTATATAGTATAGTATATAGTATAGTATATACTTTAATGCATTAATACCAATACACTAAATATCAATATCGAATATAAAGTATTCAAAGTAATGACATTAATTATCATAGGGTGGAATCACGCAAACGTTAGTTAATCTATTTATGTTAATTTTGGATAATTAAATACCTTGGAAATAACAATGGTTGGAAGTATAACATTATTTGTATAGTATATGTATATAATTACAGTATTTAAATATATCTATTTATATATAGTTTACTATTGATAATGCTAGAAAGTTCGTATAGTCGGACAATACAGTCTCAACAGTAGCTCGAAAAAATTCCTTTTCAGATATACATTTGCATTAGATTTCCAAATTTTAGATAATTTATACAATACAATCCAAGTTTGACTAATTATTGATGACACATTTTTTGCGGTCTATGAAATTTCATTGAAGTTGATTTTATAACAGTATCTGAAGTTTTCAACCTCTTTAAGAGTATTGCCGTTAAGAGATTTTACAATATCTTTATGGTTAAGAAATATGAATTCAGTTTTTTTATTGTTAATATATAGTCCGATTTCTTTAGCCGCTATTTCTAGTATTTGAACTAGAAGTTCTGTATCTGCACATATATCAAAAAATAGAGCAAGTGAATGTGAGATCATGTGAATAGTCTGCATTAGTAATTTTACGGCAGGGTATCATCTACTTCTGAATGTTTGTAGAGTAAAGCCTTTTTCAGTATTAAGATCAATTGATGTTAAGAGAACGTATACGTTCTATATATAGTCTAGACAAATAATAAATAGTAGCGGGGCTAGCGTGTCATCATGTAATAATCCTACCCTTGTATCAACAATGTCTATATCTCCATCGTGTAACAAACCATGGATATTATATTATATAAAATCATGATTGCCTTTATTGTCTTGATGGGGATGTCATATTCTCTTAGTATTTTTAACATTTTATCAATGGAATCTAAAGCATTAAAAAATCTACGAAAATAATGCGTCTATATTAATACAAATTTTTATCTTTGACTCTTTCAATAATTCTTCGAAAGGTAAAGACTTTTCCCATGGTCGATCTACTCTAACGTAATCCATTTTGATTTAAGCGAAATACTGTGTCAATTTAGTTTGTATAGTGTTTAGTAACATTGTGTTGTATATTTTAGCTGATATGCATGTTAGAGTGATGCTACCGTAATGTTATACTTTAGATAGATCTCCTTTTTTGGGAATGGGGGTATACAACATTTTCTCCTTACATTAATAATGCTTTGATTATATACTTCGTTACAGAATATAAGTAAATGTGAGTTGAATAGACCAGTTTACAAGAATTCGGGTGGTATTTCATCTATTTCAGCAGCTTTCTTTAACTGTATGTTCTTTAATACTACTATTCATTCATTGTGAATAGCCCTGTTTGTAATTGAAGATCGTCTTCTCGAATTGCTTTTTTTGTGAACATTATGTAATGGATTGGAACCTAGTAGTTTAGAAAAATAGTATTTCCATATATGTATCCTGTTCGCTTGGGTATTAGCCTTTAATTTTACTTTTTTGATAATATTTCTACCACTTATTTAATTTACCATATCCCATGCTATTTCAGAATGTTTTTTCTCGGCAGCTGATTGTATGTTATCGATTTGCCGCTGTGATATGTTACTTGTTCTGAATTATATGTATTTACTAGATCTTTTCTAGCTTTATTATACATCTCTATATTGTAGGTATATTGTACTCTTCTTTTAACAAGATAAATTCGCTTCAGGTATTCACGCTTTTATGTAATTTTATTATTCTCCCATTGGACTCTTTTATTCAGTTTAGGTTTTAGTGTGATATTGTCATATGCGGTCTCCAAAGTTGTCTTAGAAAATGCCTGGTATATTGTATTGCAATCAATAATATATTTCGTATAAGTGTCACATTTTCTTTTAAAGTCAGTGTATAACTTTTTTGTAGATCTTTATATATATATATATATTTGTTATATAATTATATAAGTGATATCCAAAATACAATATTGGCTTGATCGCCAGACATTTTATTGTAATATGCCTGTCTGATAGATTATTATATTTATTATTAATACTTAAGCATGTAAACTAATAATTGAATGTCAATAATAGTAATTATTCTTTAAAACATATATGATACATTTTTCAATTTGATTATTACAATATTATTTTCAAATATATATATTCATTTTTATATTTTAAACATTTCTCAGAACCATCAGATTATCCATACGATCCATATTAGACTAACTGACCATTCCTCTACTCACTCCTTTCAACTTCTATCAAACTGGTTCCCATGTTTAGAAAAATCCTTATGTTGACTCCTTACTAGTACCCATAAATCTATATACATATCTCCAGTCCTTCATATATATTTGATTTACTATTAATTCGCTCCATCACCTACGATACACGTACAAATTCCAGTATATATTCCTATCTCGTTAGCTCACATACATCCTCCCTGATATTCCAGAATCACTCATTCTCATACACTCAAAAAGAAAAGCGAATAATTTTAGCAAATAAGCTAGTCTTTTTGCTAAAAATCGAGTCCTTTTAAAAATGACTCGCTTTACCGAGTCATTTTTTAAAAAGGCTAGTCTTTTTTGTCATGACTAGCATACATTTCGAATTACTTGCCCTAAGCGAGTCAATTTTTCTACCTAGTCATTTTACTATATATATATAAACATTTAAATAAATTGTAATACCCAGCATTCAACTTACATAAAAACTTAATTTGAACTTAAGTTGAACTTACGTTATTGATATAAGTATTATTATTAAGTTTATATAATTATTTTATTATAGAAAGAATACAATTGTATACCTTTTAATTATTTTGAAATATTGATTTAATTTGTATCTATGCAAATTAATTATAAATTATTATTTTAAATTAATATTTAAGTAAATATACTGTTTTTAATAAATAAAATATTATTTTAAAACCTAAAATTATTTATGTAATCCTATGTATTTTAATATATTATCATAATCTAATGCAGGTGTCTCATGAACTACAATTTTATTAATAATTATATTGATAATACAAATAGGAATCATGTGAACTAATTGCCCAATATTGAATATATAGCAATTGCATATTAATTAAATATCGTATTCAATATTAAAATGATTTTATTAATGAATTTAAGTTTTAAATTTAACTTAAATGAAATGTTATAATATATTATAATATATAAGTTAATATTTTTATATGATACTATAGTATACTTACTACGCTAATATACTATTATTTATTGTACATATAAACTTACGTTTAACTTACATCAACAACTTAAGTTGAACTTAAGTTATTGATGTAAGTTGAATGCTGGGTATTATAATTATTATTAATTATTATTATTATATTAATATTAATATTATAATTATATATTATATATATATACATATGCCTCTTTTAATTACATATATGTAATATATGATACACATGATATATAAATAATAAATTTCCTAATTAATAAAGTAATTTTATTGTTTAATTGACTAGGGCTTAATTCTGAATAGACTCGCTAATAAAGACTAGGCCTTGTTTATGAAATAGACTAGCTAATAAAGACTAGGGCGTAATTCCGAAAAGACTCGCTAATAAAGACTAGGCCTTATTTCTGAAAAAGACTCGCTAATGAAGACTAGGCCTTGTTTCTGAAAAAGACTAGCTCATACCGAGTCAATTTAATTTACCCTAGTTTTTTTAGACCAAATAAAAAGACTAGCTTTTTGAGAGAAAAAGACTCGCTTATTTTTCTGAGTGTACATTATCCCATATATCTGGAATGAATCGAATGCATTTCACTCTTTTCATTGCACCTCATTCAATACTCATATCAAGTCATATCTATCCTCTATATCAATTATAAAATTATTATTATCTGTTATATGTTGTTCGTATTACTTCAACTTTGTTTTGTTAGTTTTTTTCTTTTTTTATGATTTAGTTTTATTGTTTATTATTAATTATACGTTCACTTTCGAGGAGTATTATCACTTTTTAACGGTGCCTATTATCCATATTTAATCATATTTTATAAATAAAACTGAAAAATTAGAATTTTAATTTTACATGGTGGTTCGTAAAATCATTGTTTCTTTTTTATAAATAATTATAGTTGTATTAATGATATTATTGTCAAATTGTTTAATGAATATTTATAATCTATTAACTTGTAAAATATTATTCAAAATAATATAAATTACATAATAACGAATATATTTAGGGATAATTAATTATTTAGTATTTAATATATAATTTATAAAATCTATATTTTAATTATTTTATATCCTATAACCATAATTTAACTGAAATAAATAAACAAAATATTATATTTATTATATTATATTATCCGTATTAAAATATATTTGTAGGTATTTGTATTGTATTAAATAACAAAAATTGTAATAGTATATCATTCATCGATATATCATATTATATTTCAAACATATCATATTTCATACATATATACATGTAATGTATATATTATAAATATATATATATATATATATATATATATATATATTACATGTATATATTAGGATACTAAATTTAGTTTATATAATATATCATATATGTACTATATCATTCTTAATAGTTTTATATTAATATAAATATAATATTTCTTCCTTACATAATATATATATACAATTTTTTATTGAAATGGCATATATATATATATCTATATATATATATATTGAATACAATACAAATATCAAATTCAAACGGAATTAATCATAATGAATTCGCTGACTTGTATATGTTATGAATAACTGTGAGGGTATAGGAAAATACAATACAAATAGTAATATTTTCTTGTAATTTGATTTATAATATATTAAGTTCTTGAAAAACACGAGAGAACATGAACTAATTAGGATCGTATTCAGGATATCTCGATTTTTCCAAATGACTATTCCACTGAGACATATCGGAAATACATAAGATAATTATATATATATATATATATATATATATATATTATATATACAATAATATTATAAATCATAATATAGTAATAGGCTAAAAAATATAATTACACTCATACATCTACATCTTCATATAACTCACTTTCAATAATGAAATTTAATTACAATCTGAACATATTACCCTAATACATATTATTCTTATTATTTTGTTTATACTATTCCTTAAAAAATCTTAATTTAGTATTACTGCTTTAAAGGGGACTTGGATTTCTCAAGATAATTCCAATATATTTATTCTATTTCATGATTTTGATTATAACTAACTCTTGTCATCAAGAATATCAATTATTGGTAGTGGGAACCTCGTTAGTTACTCTACATTTACCATATATATCCACATCCAATAACTTCGCAAACGCTGACTTTCTCTATATATCATTCACTCACTAACCTCAATATAATCCATCACAATCATTTATATATCACTTTAATTATAATTAGCTTATTTTCAAAGTGAGTTTTGATATCTTGTTACAGATCTCATAAGTTCGCCCACGTATAACCCTATTATACTTAGTGACTTCAACTTTCATTTTAATGCTACCTTAAATACAAATATTTTGTTCAATAATTTAACAAACTCATTATCCATATCATAACATCTAAATTTCCCAACTCATATCAATTGTAATATTATTGATATTGTATTCTCAAGTTCCATCAATTCTGAAGATGGGTAATAGTTTAAGACTTAAATACTGACTTTACTATCAATTCTAATTAGAAAAAACGTATTACATACATACCCATTAAGAATATTAGCTCTATGATATTTTAAGTTTACTTATATTCTGCTTAAGTGACTATAGTCACTTAAACTAATAATGTTATATTATACTATAGTATACTGTTATTCTCTAGTTGTACTTGACAAAATCAGTCAAAATAAAACATAATTTTTTGTTTTGTTTGATAAAAGTAATAAATTATATATTTATCTATAACATATCCAAATATTACGGCATAAAACGATCAATATAAAATAATTTTTTTACAATTCTTTTAAATTTAAACATCACCTTTTTTGTATATAAATATTTTAGTTGTCATTTTTTCAAACCTGATTATTTCAGAATAATTATATTAGCCTCATTTTAAATCTTAAAAAGTCTATTTCTTTAAAAATAATGTATATATCACTTTATATGTTTATATTATAAAAATAAAGGCTTATTCAATTATTTTCAATACATCATATACAAAAATAGTTTCAAATAAAATAATTGTTTCACTATTACTAGATGTCTTGTATTTCCTAAAATAAATAATTATATATTATGAACAATATAATTTCTTGTAAATAACACTCCACACTATAATATGCCGTTTAAAGAATTAAAATAACTTAATTATTTTAGACTAATACATTTTTAAAAAACAAAAAAACTCAATTTTTTTACATTGAGTTCTCGGGTCAAGCGTCTACCCTTAAATTTCATATTATCCCATTTACTCTCAGTCTGTAGTATATAATACTCCATTATATCAATGCAGTATGTAGTATATAACATTCCACTATATCAGTGAAGTCTGTATTATATAACACTCCACTATATCAATGCAGTCTGTAGTATATAACACTCCACTATATCAATGCAGTCTGTAGTATATAATACTCCACTATATCAATGCTGTCTGTAGTATATAACACTCCACTATATCAATACAGTCTGTAGTATATAACACTCCACTATATCAATGCAGTCTGTAGTATATAATACTCCACTATATCAATGCTGTCTGTAGTATATAACACTCCACTATATCAATACAGTCTGTAGTATATAACACTACACTATATCAATGCAGTATGTAGTATATAACACTCCACTATATCAAAGCAGTCTGTATTATATAACACTACACTATATCAGTGCAGTTTGTAGTATATAACAGTCCTCTATATAACTTATTATTTGTGTCTGTGTTATATGCAATGTATAATATTAAAAAATTATTATCGTATTACTATTATCTTATTAATATGATAGGCCATATAGACCCCTTCGCTCTTGCGGGAAGAAAATAATAATTATTATTTTCTTCCCGCACGAGCGAAGGGGTCTATATGGCCCTATTTTAGTGCCTAATAAATTAAATATCATCATCATCGTCATATATATATACAACGATGGGTGTATTGAAACGTTTAGAAAGCAAGCTTTAAAGTTAAATGTAAACTCAATAACTCGCTCGTTGTGTGTACATAGTTATAAATATGCGAAGAAGAAAGTTAGGTTAGTTAAGATATCTCTCCATACATGATACTTTGGAATAACCCATAATGAAAAGTAAGAAGAAAGCTGAATACATAGAGTCTACTGCAGTGATGCTGGGTGGTTGATATTCAATATCGGTCAGAATATAGAATGGTGAATTGCTGGAAAAATTTC
>OZ025240.1:70040155-70116340 GCA_964019155.1 Osedax fenrisi | reverse complement strand
AGTTGGGTAGTACTTAATACGTACCTATGTAAATATACCTACATATTGTATAGGAAAATGTATTTCTAAATCATTATACAAAGTTATAATATATATAGTAACCATAGGTATAATATATGTAAATATTAAAATATAAAAATAAAAAGTTATATTGATATTATAATGAAAAATTATTAACTTACTTACTTTTTTTGGTTTATGGATGCATCAGTGCGTTAGCAATCGGCCGTCCGTGGGAGGGAATTATTGAGTGGGAGGAAAGGCAAGGGAGAAATAATAAGTCTTAAGGTGGCGTTTAAAGGAGGGAGTTGATGTGTTTGTTCGTAGGTGATTGGGCAGGGAGTTCCAGTGGTAAGGGGCAGAGAGGGCAAAGGATCGTATATTGGAAGAGTGGAGTTTGTGTAGATGGGGAGTGGTAAGGATAAAGGTGTTGGAGGAACGGGTCTGGAGTGGAGTGATTGGTGTGTGTAGATGTAGGAGGGAGGCAAGGTAGTCAGGGGAGTTGTGGTGAATAGCTTTGTGGATAGTCAGGGAAAGTGTGTACTGTATGCGGTAGGGGACTGGCAGCCAGTGTAGTTGTTTTAGGAGAGGTGTAATGGAGTCATAAGAAAGACGGGGAAGTAAGTGGACGTAGCGAACTACAGTGTTTTGGAGTCGTTGTAGTTTGATGAGTTTATATTCAGGGAGGTTAAAGAGTAGGGAGTTGTAATAGTCGAATAAGGGGATGATGTAGGAGGAGGCAATGGTAATAGCGATGGGGAGGGGAATGGAGCGTCGGATTGAGCGGAGGCAGTGTAGGTGGTAGTGGATGGATTTGTGCATGTGTATAAGATGATAATCAAGGGAAAGGGTGGTATCAATATGGAAGCCAAGGTTTCGGACGTGTTGAAAGTAGGGGAGTGGGGTGTTGTCGAGTGATATGGGGGGTGGTTCAGGGAGAGTGGAGGAGCGTAGGTGTAAGTGGAGAAAAATAACTTCCGTTTTAGTGGGGTTAAGTTGTAGAGAGTTGGAGGTAAACCAGTGGTGTATGGACTTTATACAAGAGGAGAGTCGGTCAGGGGCATAAGTAGGGGAGTATGTGCAGTTAAGATATAGTTGAAGATCGTCGGCGTAAGTATGGAAGGAGATGTCGGGGTAGTCAGTGAAGATGTCAAACATGGGGAGGAGGTAAATATTGAAGAGGAGTGGGCCGAGGACAGAGCCCTGGGGGACACCGTGGGTTATGGAGCGGGAGGGGGAAGAGTGTGTATTAATCATGACTGAGGAAGAGCGGTTGGTAATGTAGGAGGTGAACCAGTTAAGGGCAATGCCGGTGATGCCGATTGCGGAGAGTCTGTGTATTAGGACATTGTGGTCAAGGGTGTCGAAAGCGGAGGACATGTCGAGAAGGACGAGTATAGTGCCATGGTTGTTGTTAAGGCCAGAGAGTAGGTCGGAGGTAATGAGGGTTAGGGCGGATTCAGTAGATTTGTGGGGGAGGTAGGCGCTTTGGAAGATGTTGGGGATTTTATTGGTTGTAAGGTATGTAATAAGTTGGGAGGAGATAACACGTTCAAGGATCTTAAAGTGGATTGAGAGGTTAGAGATGGGTCGGTAGTTAGAGGGGGACAGAGAATCAAGGTGGTGCTTTTTAAGGATAGGGGTAATGACTGCTTTTTTGAAATCGGGAGGGACGGAGCCGGAAGAAAGTGAACCGCAAATGATTTGATGAAGGGGAGTTGCAACAGTGTTAGTTATCTGCTTTAGTATTGGGAGGGGAAGAGGGTCAAGGGATGAGGTTGAGGAGGTAGATTTGAGAAGGGAGATGATTTGATCAAATGGGGGAGATTCAAATTTGTCAAGGGAGAAGGGAAAGGTGATGGGAGTGGTGGGAATGACAGGGGTGGGAAGGGTGGAAAGGGTGATGGAAAGTTTATCGTTGAAATATTTGTCAAAGAGGAGTGGTAATTGTTCGGGGGTGGTAGTGGGGAGAGGAGCTTTGTGTGAGCGACCAAGTAGTTGGGCAGAGAGTCGGTGTATGGATTTACTATCATTGGAAAGTTTGTTGAATTTTAGGGTGATGTGAGTGGCTTTGACGGTAGTGATGGCTTTACGGTGGATGTTTTTCAGGTTGTTGTAGGAAGTAAGTGAAGTAGGGGAGGGATGTTTTAGGTAGAGTTTTTCAGCTGTGCGCAGAATGCGCTTTTGTTTTAGTAAGGATGAGGTGTACCAGGAGGAGTCGGGACGAGTGATGGTGGTTCTAGTGACGAGAGGGGCATATTTGTCAAGGGTAGTTGAAAGGGATTGATGAAGTTCAGCGGACGTAGTGGTATGTAGGGAGGAGAGATCAGCAATAAAATCAGGAATGGGGAGGTTGTGTATTTTTCGTGAGGTTCTGGTGGTTAGGGGTCGAGTTGGTTTGGGGTGGCTAAGGTTGAGGAGTATTATGAAGTGGTCGGAGAAGGGTGGTCCGATAGTAAGGTTGGTGATGATTTTGTTAGTTTTGGGGGAGATTATGAGGTCAAGGATATTGCCTTTAACATGGGTGGGGGAGGTGACGTGTTGGATGAGGTTGAAAGAGGTAAGTAGATTGTTGAGGGACCGGATCGAGGGTGGGTTAGAGAAGTTAAAATCACCTAATATAATGGTGTTAGGGGATAATGTGTATAGGAAGAGGCGGAATTCATATAGGAATGGGTCGATGGAGGGAGAGGGAGGACGGTAGAAAAGGGTAGTGTTGAAGGTCCGGAAGAAGGGTGAACTGATGGCGCAGCTAAGGGCTTCAGAGTGGGAGAACGAGTGATAGGAAATATTAGAGATAGTTAGAGAAGATTTGTAAAGTATTCCGGTGCCGCCACCAGGATGGGGAGAGTCGCGAGGGTTGTGAATGAAGCAGTAGGGGGAGTGTTAAGAGCAGCAATGTGAGGAGAATCCAGAGGAGATAGCCAGGTTTCTGTGATGAAGAGGATGTCGAAGTCATGGTTGTCATGAGGGAAATTACAGAAGGAATTTTATTACGAAGAGAGCGTGCGTTGATAATAGCAGCATTGAGGTGGGGTGGAGGGTGGTTTATGGGGAGGGGTGGGGGGATAGTATGAGTAAGGGGAAGTGAAGTAAATGAGAGGGGTGTGTTGGGTGAGGGTGAAATAAGGGGAGAGGTATTAATAGGGGGGTTTAAGATATCACGATATCGGGTGGGACACATGCAATTAAGGCGATGTGAAAATTATTGGTGCCACGGACCACGTAATTGAAGTTGGGTGTGAGGAGTTCAGGTGATTGATGGTGGATATGCAGGCTTTTCGAGCAATAAGTTGGGAATTATTTAGGGGTTCACAGAACCTGACTTGAAAGGGTTAGTTTTTTAGGAGGTGGAGAGAGCGGATAACAGTGTTTTTTGAATGATGATCAAGATAGGTGATGGATAGGGGTTTTGGTAGGTTGGAGGAGGAGTTAGGTGAGTGTGGGATACGGTGAGAGTGTATATGTGGTTGGGAGTGGATATTGATGGAGGCAAAAAGCTTTTTCAGGTATGCTGTATCGTTACATGTTTCATTTGCTCCAATGATTGTGTGGGAGATAGTTGGTAATTTACCGACAAGAAAGTTAATAAGTGGAGTGTTGGGGGGGTTATTAATTCTTTTCCATGCAATTTTATCAGATTTTGGGGGGAGTAGGGGAGGTATGCATGAGCGGTGAAGGTTATTAAACGAGGGGGGTTTATCAATGGAAGTGATGTATTGTAATCGTTTAGTGGTAACAGGGGATAGGCGAGTGGGGATAGTAAGGATGGTAGGAACAGTGAATGAGTTGGGGGTGACTGGGGTATGGACTCTGATATAGTTTGGGAAGAAGGGTTGGGTGGTGGGGTGAGTGGTGAAGATGTAAACAAAGTGGGTTGTGGAGATAGGTGGGGTGCAGAGGAATTATTTGTATACATGGGAGACGTTTGGGAGGAGCTATTGGAGAGTATCTTACGTTGGGACGGTCTAGAGTCAGTTCTACAGTTGGTGCAAAACCAGTAGAAACCAGATTTTTGGAGGGCAGTCATTTTGTTAAGGGTAGATTTGGGGAGTTTGGAACATGATTGGCAAATCCACTTATGGCAATGGTTACATTCCGTGAGTGACGTGGCTATAGTGTTACACGAGGAGCATGTGAAGTCAGTGTGGATGGAGTCAGTCATAATCGGGGGTAGAAGTGGTTTAGTGGAAGTAAATGGTAATAAATATTGGACTTAGCTTGATTATGGGTAATAAAGTTAAAATTAAATAAATACAAATTTTTTAATTAAAAAGTGATTAATGATATATAATTATAATATATAATATCCTATAAAATGTATTCTGTATTATATCATATATTATAATTATATATCATTACTAATTTTTAATACACCTATATACACCTAGGAGAAAGTAACCTAATACGGACATTTTAATTTAATTAGTTAATAATTTATTTAGTTTTATTATTGTTGTAATTAATAATACAATTTAAGTATCTAAATAATAATAAAAAATAGATTTAGCTTTACTGGTTGTATTAATATTATAAATCACGTGATTTTTATGAAAATTAGAAAAGTTCATACGCTGCGCGATGATTGTGTATAGGGTGTCCGTATTAATACACCTATAGTGTCCGTATTAGGGACGTATATAACCTATAGATATATGCTTATAACTTAATGAATATTTGATAATAAATATAGAAATTAAATATATAATTTTTAGAATACTTTGGTTTTTAATAATATGTTGTTATATTTTATATCGATAAAAGTGTATATTCTAGAGAAGGTTTTAAGTTGAATTTTTTTTTCATAAATTTAAAAATGTAATAAAAAAATCAGTTTATTGGATATCAGGACTATTTTGAATAATTACAAAATTTTAAAATACTTATTTATCGACTATTATTAGACTATTTATATAATTATTAATTTATAATCATTAAAAATTTTTTTGTAGGATTTATGGTTTCAGAGATACCGAGAGTGTCCGTATTCGGTTATTTTCCCCTATTTATTTTATATCATTAAAACTGTCTTAATTATTTAACATAATTTTTCTATTTATTCAAATATGTAGTTATATCTTATACTTATGAAGATATTAGTTTATTTTGATATCGAAATTGGTAATATATGTATATATTCCTAACTAATACTAACTATAGGTAATCCTACATGTAAACTAATTATTAGTCAATCTAAAAGAAATAAGATGTTTGGTTATAACTTATAAGTTATATATAAGTTATAACTTATAACTTATTAGTTATATGTTATATGATATAAATGATGCTCAAATATAAAGCATGGTGTAGTCATGCTCAGTTACCTAAAGTCTCAACTCGGACTCGTTTGGCTAGAGTCTCAGCTCGGTTCGGGTTCGTTTTTTTTTTCCGAAAATGAAAGTCTCTACTCGGCATCAATAAACAAAAGTCTCGGCTCGGCATCAAAAAGCTCGGTATAATTTACACCACTGGGTGAAATTTACATTATTAGACAACATTTACCTATTCATTGAATCGCGAAGTTGGTGCAGATTATTTGTTTTAAATTGATGTAAAATTGAAATATATACAAATTAGTATTATAATGTAATTTCAAAAAGCATCATTTCATCTCTATACTATTTTGTAGAATTCCCAACTCGGCTCGGGATCGTTTGGAAAGAGTATCGGCTCGACTCGGGCACGTTTGGCTAGAGTCTCGGGCTCGTTTTTTTCTTTTCAAAAAATGAAAGTCTCGGCCCGGCATCAAAAACCAAAAGTATCGGATCGGCATCATTTAATAACTAGTTAATACCAAAACCTCCTATAACCTCAGTTAACACGAGGTTATATAATGTATTATTATAACTCCCTGTTTATAATCTAAAGCTGCTTGGACAGATATAAATCTAAATTTTCAGAGAAAATATTTATAATGTCTAGGTATGGCATTATAATATATATATATATATATATATATATATATATATATATATATATATATTTAGACCTCATTTATATTACAACATAGAGCTTATACATTTCTATATGGTTAGTGATATTTATTTGTTCCAATTATGGGATATACAAAATCAATTCTGAGTGGGAAATACTATCTTACCCTCCTTTTTGCTTGATTATAATCACTAAAAACTATAGTTTCCTAACTAATATTTATAATACGATTGAATATTATGATTATAATTTATGTATGTCGTACAATGGGGAGACGATCATAAAGGACGAATTTGGGGTTAGAGGTTACATTTGAAATACGAATTAATAGTACCTATATATGTATATATTATATTGGTATTTGTGGGTTATTTGGTTTAATTTGGTTTAGTTTTGTCTTGCTGGTTTTTTTTAGCTGCATTACATCCCAAAATGAGCCTATATACGTACGTACGACATTGTACGGGTTACGATCAAAAAGGACTAGTTGAGTAGAAAAGGTTAAATTTGAAATGTGAAATAAATTTATATAGGCTCATTTTGGGATGTAATGCAGCTAAAAAAAACCAGCAAGACAAAACTAAACCCAATTAAACCCACAAATACCAATATAATATATACATATATAGGTACTATTAACTCGTATTTCAAATGTAACCTCTAACCCCAAACTCGTCCTTTACGTCGTACGACGTACATACATTGTGCGACGTACGACGTACGTCGCACAATGTATGTATATATTGTACGTATGATATCCACAATATTATGTAACTATAGTTAGGACGACCAAATATATATGGTCGGCCTATCATTGAAGTGACCCTAATATGATATTACTTGAACAGTGTTTGAAGTAATTTTTAATTTATTATTTAAATTTATTTTAAATTGATGGCTGTTTATAATAATAGAGCTAGATAGAAACTATCTAGATTTCACTCTAGCTCTATGTGTATAATGATCAGCTATATAATACGTGTAGTAATGTTAAAATGTAGAAATATTAAAATAATGTTAATATTTTAATATTATGAAGTTATGGTTAGTGAAATACTAGTTTGATAAATTCGTTCATATGCAAGTTACATTATCATAATGAGTATTTACCTACTAATTATTAATTAGTTTATTAATAAGGCTATTTAGTGTTGATATGTATTTAAATTAAATTAATACATATATATATTTATATATTTCTAAATTTAATAAATATATTCATATATAATATACCATATTATGTAAGTGTGTACCAATTATTTTGCGGAGCCAAACAAATTTCCTTAAAATTGTAGAAAAATTGTAGAAAAATATTTGTTTATATTATTATATTTGTAATTTATGTTTCTTTTAAACTGTTAAATGTATATACACCAATTATAACCTATAAGTTATAGCCTATATAGTAATAGAATTATCATATAATATTAGCTCTACCAACACCTCCTATACCTTATAGATTGTGCTGATAGAGCAAGTAAGATATGCTAACCCTATAGATGTTAACTATATGGTTACAAATATGGATCGTATAAACTCTTTTTTTTTACCTTAAATTATATCAATGATAATAAAAAAATAATATTTATAAACAAATAGGATTATTTAAAATAATATTTAATATAATTTAATAAAGTGGAACATTAATTAAATGTTTACAGATATTTTCTATTAATAGTTATTTATTTGTATTCTATATATGACATACAAATATGGATACGAAAAAAAATGAAATCAATAAAGGATTTATGGTTTTAAATATGATTAACTATATTATATAGTTTTAAATAATTAATTTTTTAATTTATTACGTTCATAGTTTATTTCTACAACGTGTCATCGTTAACATGTATTTAATATTTTAATTTCACTAATATTTTCATTTAACAAAAAACAATATAATTATGGATTATAAAATAGTGATGCATATAAATAGTGACTATTTATATGTAGGGGCGTCGGAACGATATTTTTTATGGGGGGGGGCTATTTATTTTTATTTTATATTATATATCCTATTATTTATATTATTTATAATATAATTAATAATTAATATCTCATTAATGTAGGATATCTCTTTGGTCTATGTTAATATTCATTAATAATGTTTACTTTTTATATCAATACTTAAGTAATTTATTATATTATTATATAAATATAGATTTTCTAAAAGTTTGATCAATTTCATTATGCCGGGAAATATTTTTTGAATTTCAGAAGATTGTTCCATTATGTATATGTTTGCCTCGTCTATGGTATTAAACATATTGATTGATTTGAACATAGATAATTCCATCTTTAATCTTTCAATCGATAATTCTTCATACATTTTTTTATGTACATCTGTTAAGTGTAGCAAAGAGAGAGAGATCCAAATTAATAGGATTAATCTAAAAAATAAACCGCTTTTTCATAAATTATATTATTTTTTAATTATGATTCCTTTAATTTATAATAATATATAAATGATGTTTACTTAGTATCAAATTTTGTTTTAATTTTCATCATTATTGAATCAAACAACTCAGTAAATGTTCTTATGTAAATATTAATGATACAGAATATAAACATATTAACTGGTCATATCTAATTACATTATTATATTAACATAACATTAATAATGTTATATCATCTATATTAGATATATAGTCTTTTGAATTTTCATTACTATTCACCTCATACATATTTATAATAATTTATATTATATTTATTATTATTATTCTCTGAATTAGATATACTTAAAATTAAATTAGATATATTTAAAATTAAAATAAATTATTATAATATTTTATTATAAACATTTATTATAAGTTATTTTGTATTATATAATATGTTTTATATAATATTTTTATACAATTAGTTTATTAAGCTTGAATCAATATACAAAATTGTATATATAAAATATAAAATACTTTTGTTTATATCTCTTGAATGAATGTGATCATTTATGTTTATTTATTATTGATAATTATTATGATTATATATAATTATAATCATGTATGCTTTAAAGTATATTTTTATAAATTTTACCTTAAATAGTATTTGTTGGTATCATGAAAGATTTCAATATCATATCCAAGCTCTTGTGAAAATTATTTTTGTGGAAAGTAGAAATGGCAATATTTTAACAGAGGACACAGAAATAGTCAAAAGATGGACATCATAGTGCAAAGAACTCTATAACTATTCAATAAATCCAGATGAAAATATACTTAATGATAATCGAAGTGCATGCGTAGAAGATAACTTGTCGATTTTAAAATCAGAAGTAGAACATGCAATACGAAGTCTAAAAAAGGAAAATCAACAGGTATAGATAATATTCCAAGTGAGATAATTATAAACGGCGGTTCACAAATGGTAATAACAATGACTTTACTTTGCCAGAAAATATGGGTTAAGAAAGAATGACCCTATGAATGGGCACAATTTTTAATTATTCCAATACCAAAGAAAGGTGACCCAAGAAAGTTCAACAATTATAAAACTATTAGCCTGATATCACCAAACAGGATAATGCTGAGAATTATTTTAAATCGACTCAATCCAATAACAGAATATATCCTAGCTGAAGATAAAGCAGGTTTCAGAAAGAAAAGAAGCACAATAGAACAGATATTAAACTAAATCAACCTCTACATTAGTTCGCATATCACTATATGGAAGAGTCGAAACATATCACTACAGACAAAAATGCTAATGTACAACTCACTAATATGGTATATACTATTTTATGGCTGCGAAACTTGGACACTAACAGAAAGAATGGAAAGAAGAATGACTGCATTTGAGCATAAAGCCTATAAAAGAATCCTGGGGATTACCTACAGAGAAAGAAAAAAAATTATTATGTATACGAAATAATTGTTGAATGCATATGTCAAGTTGAGCATCTCCTATCAAAAGTAAAGAGAAGGAAAATGTCATATTTTGAGAACACGATGCGTTATGATAGTCTGAATAAAACTGTGATACAAGGTTGCGTTTTTAGTAAAAGAAGAAGAGGATTATTCAGAAAAAACTGGATGGATAACATAGTGGAATGGGCGGGGTCATAAATGGACCTATAGATATTATAACCCAACTACTAGAGGCTAAACGGCACCGTAACTGATGGAATAGAAATTGTGTTGCAACGATTCATATACCCATATGACAAACCGGTTAAGGGACTTAGTAAGTAAGTAACTCCAAGCTTTCAAATATCAAACTTGAAATATTCATAAAAAAATATTTGACTTATTCATATTT
Organism: Osedax fenrisi; assembly: GCA_964019155.1. Lineage (NCBI taxonomy): Eukaryota > Metazoa > Annelida > Polychaeta > Sabellida > Siboglinidae > Osedax > Osedax fenrisi. The sequence continues at coordinate 70,106,155 of OZ025240.1, read as the reverse complement.
TTTAATAATAAATGTTCAATATATTTTTGTCATATGACCAATATTGGTAATATAATCTAATTCTTTATATTCTTTCAGTGCATCGATTAAACCACTATATTGATATAAAGTTGTTTTAATACATGATTTTCTCAGTCCATCTTGTCACTGTCTTAACTTAACTTAACTTTGTTATTATTAGTATTGTATACATTCCGGAATTTGATAGTTTTTCATATACTAATCATGAACCACTCTCAAAGATTTTCTTATACTTATATTATTATCTAATGAATATTCTATTAAGTTTGTGGGATGAGCTCCACAGTGTGTATAAAAAGCTAATGGCTTTCTAGTCACTATTATAGTCTTTACATCATTACATTTACCAGACATATTATCTGCACCGTCATATATGAATGTTCTCTTATTTATAAATAGACCAGTTAAGATGTTCAAGTTCAGATAAAATTAAATTTGATATACCTTCCCAAGTTGTAGCCTCAGTAATATTGCATATTCCTATGTATATTTCTTTAATTTCTAGTTATGATTTCAAATAACGAACCTCCAAATTATACTTCTACCACTTCCGTGTATATCTTGAATTCCATCACATTGAATCGAGAAAATACCATTAATATATATATCAATAAAATATTTAATAATTCGGTTTTATTTAGTTGAATAATTTCATTCTGAATATCGCCAGATAATAATTATCTCTCATAAATATTATCATATTTCATGGAGGGGGGGGGGGGCAAACAATAATTAGCTCCCCCCCCCTATATTTTTGGTAATATTCTTTAGCAAAAATTTGTATTAACAAAGACAATATACTAGGTTTAATATAAATATATACATATACAATTTATTATAAAATATTTCATGGGGGGGCAAAACATACTTAGCCCCCCCCATATTTTTGAATGGGGGGGTCCGATACCCCCCGCCCCCCCTGTTCCGATGCCCCTATTTATATGCAGTTCTTGAAGAAATTCTTCTGATTTAATAAATAATTTATTACCTAAGTAATTTAATATAAAACTAGAATTATGTATCATCAATTCCTTATGGTTAACACAAAGATAGTCAATTTCGAAATCAATATTATATTGAATATACTCTAGAAGTTCTAGACTAGAACTTATTTGAATGATATTAAATTTATTTTATTAAACATCGAAATCCTTACTATTTACAATCATTTTTCGAAGCAAATCACTTATATGATATAAGTTATATCTATTTAAGTAAAATAAATTGTAATGCCGATTAGTTTGAAATATACTATATTATATAGTTAGCAATACTATCATTTTTAATAATGTCTAAAGATAATTGTCGAATTATTGTTACATAATTATTATGATAATAAGTAAGCATATTAAAAATATGTATGATTTTATATTGAAAATGGACCTATAATGATTATATTTGCTGTACAAAATCTTTGGTATTTTTATGAAATATTTCGATAGTAAACTTTTTCACGTAATCCCAGCCAACTAAAATCAATAATTCATATAGTTAAACTATATGGGGGGGGTTGTTAAACCCTTGGGGCCCTATTCGATATCAAAATATTATATTATTATATAACTAAAAGTATAATATTTGCTTGATTATACTTTGTATATAAACTAATTCATTATACAATATAAATATACAAGTTTTATACATTATACAATTGTATAGATTATGGATATAAAGGAAGTATATAAACAATTCACATATTCATTGCATGTAAAAATAGAAGCCAGAATGACACTTTTCTCGATATATAAAAAAATGGCATAAGCGATTTTGATTGGATATTTAGTATTATTATATAGGTCAAATATTAAAACAGTTGTAATTTTCTTAGAAATAAATAAAAGTGACTTGTGTCTATGGATTTAGATTATAGATGTCAATAAAATAATATGTTATCTTCAATTCAAGTACATTTAGATACCAACATTATGAGGAATGTTGATATATTATATTGTATATAACTATTATTTATAGTATTAAAGTAGCAATTATTCATAAATATCAATATTAATACAAATAAATAATAATTAAAAATTTAGTAGTAGTTCAGAATGTAGCGCCTCTATCGAAAAGTGCCATACATTACATTCAATTGCTTATCCATTTTCTTTACATCAATTGTAGAGATTTATTACTCTTTATTAAACTATAATCATTTACTATTTATTCCGATATTATTTCAATATCATTAGAGCTCTCTATAGTTGAACTATTCAGAGTTTTGTTTAAAAATTGTTGCCTTTATATTATATACTGCATTTGTTGATCAAAAATGTAATATTATATTAAATATATCCGATATCTGCAGTGCTTATAATATATTGTTAATTATAAGTAATATGTTGACGTAATTAAGTGGAGGTACGTCTTTCGCGCGCGCAATGTAATTAGATAGTAATTTATGCCTTACAATAAATTCAATTACACAAATTTATTAATGGTAATCACACACTTTTTTTCTATAGTTTAATAATATATCATTCTATTATGAAATACTTTTTTATTACATATCCTTTCATTCAAATATTTATTATTTTTGTTTATAAATATATGTTTTATTTATCATTAATAAACAAAGAAAAATTTAAATTAATAATTACAAAAAAAGTCTTTCATAAAGTACTGTTCACATGAGTAATCTATTCCAGCAATTTCGCAATGTAATTATTAAGAATTTCAGTAGAATTCTTAAAAATATATACACTTGATGAACTTATGAACTTAAGTTTATTATATTATCATTAAATGGTAATATATATATATTCATAATTTAATAATTATATAAGGAATTATATATTATAATCATTGATTAATTATTATTAATTATTTATTAATTAAACGATCGTTAACGATTAAATAACATAATTGTAATCAATTATAATCGTAAACGATTATAAATAGATTGATCCCTAGAAAGGTAAATGCGCATGCATAATACTCGTCAGTATACTTGTGCATGCGTTTATTTACAAATTGCATAAATTGTCACGAAACTAGAATAAATTCGGATTAGAACATTTCACAATAATCGCAGAAAAAACAGACTGTTACATTTTGACAATTCTTAAGAATTCCATTGCGAAATTGCTGGAATAGATTTCTCATGTGAACAGCGCTTTACAACCTATTGTATTGTCTACTTATATTGAAAATTGCAATTCATTATTTCCATTATTCAATGAGATATTGAGTGAGAGTGTTACATGAAAAACATTATTTTATATATATGGCATTTCAAGTTTATTATAATAACATTTTTAATTTATTTAGAAAATGCTATTACATACATATATGTACTTGTATAATATAGAATATATAAAATATATGATATATAAATAATATGTATATATATAAAGTAAAATTATATGTATTATTGTATGTTATATGAATACTATATATGTATAATAAATACAATATAATACATTTTTATATATTCAATTTCTTTTGATCAATAATGCTTGCATCTAATTGGACACTTTTGGACACTATAATATAAAATAAACTGTATACACATAAATAATATTTGATGTTTATATGAATTGTTCCATACTTGATCTACAATAATTGACTAATCTAATTTTAATGATTATATTGAACCATAAGATAATGGTATTAGCAAAGGGTTTGCTGTTATTATAAATATTAGTGGTATAATAATGTGTCTATAGATGGCTATTATTACTATTATTTATATCATTAAAGTTACATATGTAGTTGTTGATTTAGAATAAATATATACTTTGTTATAAATTAAAACTGTTCCCATAATGAGATGTTACCCTTTATAAATAAGGCAGCAATGATAACAGTTCAACAATCAAAATAATATTAATATATTATGATATATAATTTATTATTAATATCTGAATTAATTTATCATTTGCAGAAAGTTGTATCGTAATAATATTGACAGGTTGTTTGTGATAGAGTTAGAAGGAAAGAAGTAGAAGTGGATAAAGTTGTTAAAAAGGTTCACAAACGAAAGCTGCTAAGTAAAGAATTTGCCTCTCGGCAACCCGAAACATGCAGTCGTTTTGATGAAGATGTAACAGATCATAGTGTTAGTTTAATATTGTAGACATTATAACGATTTATAACCTCAATATAATTAAATTATATATATATATATATATATATTCTATTTATCAGGATGTATTATTTTTATAAATATAATTTAAAGTTGTTATAATCTTTTCCTGAAATATTTTGATATATTACGTATGTTATCATAAATATTTCACATAATATGTATATAAAATATTAGATTAAAGTATAATGTCGAATTTATTATATTTACAATTTCTGAATCTTCTGAAAATATTCTAATATAAAAAAGAATCGAAAATAATATATCAAATTTTTCATAATATATAAGAGTTACAATGTTAACAATTTTCAACTCTATATATAGTACCATTATTTATAAATGTTATATTTTATATAATTATATATTAAACAAAATATTGAATAGAACCAATGAATTTAAAGTTAAGCATTCTATTCTAATATGCACATATCTCCAAAATTATATAAATATATATATGTACAGTGTACAATGTAGAGTATATAATCTATTAGTTCAATTAACTTGTGCCTGTTCATATGGGTAATGTTTGTGTGAAATTAACATGTATATCTACATATATTATTTTAATTTAATGCATATATAGTTTATATTTATATAACATTTATTTTGATAATTGTAGCTTTTCATAAAATTATGTTTAATCAGTTAATTTTAATTTTAAGTGGATGTCACAGTTTACCATGTAAATATATAGGCAATATATGGTCTATTAATAGTCTAACACACTATATCAATATATTAAAATAATAAAAAGGTATATTTTATTCTTTCTATATTAAAAAAATTATATATATTTAATAATAATTTCCTGCTCAGTAACAAATTATACTACTGATCAGGGTATCTACAGGATAATGTTAGTACAGTTTTGCATTTGGTCTATTCATTTGATCTGGTTTTTATTTTTTTATTTGGTATATATTTTTAACATTACTGTAAACACCCTTTTAAGTAGCATCACAGTAAATATATACTGTTCAGTAGACCGGTTCGTTCGATTCAATTTTTAATCCTTCATATAAAATATAATACATATCTATATTTTAGTATAATATGTGTTAATAATTTTTATAAAAAAATAGTTACCTTTGGTCACGAAGCATTTAAAGTTTGAAATATAAATTATTATTTTAAGATAAAATCTATAATATTCCATGTATAATAGTAATGACACCATCTTATTATCTTTGATGTTTACAAATATTTAAATTAATATTTAATATTAATTATGTATTTGTATTATATTTAATGAATTAATATAATATATACCATTATTTATATTTATTATTAATATAATATCTATATTTCATGTTTATATCTACAAATTACCAATATTAATGTCTCCTAAAACTCGAGAAAATACACCATTTTACAAAGTATTTATTTCAAAATAATTCAAAAAAATAATTAATTTAAAAAAATTAATATATATAATTATACTTTACACAAATTTGAGTGATCAGATTGTATTGAATTGTGGATATAAGTTAAATATAAATGTCCTTTATACAAATATAATTAAAAAAATTAAAAAATATGTAAACTTATTTTGTATTTCATATTTCAAATAAAAATCCAAAAAAATTTAAAAATGATGTTAATTTTTTTTCTAAAAATAATTTTTAATTTTTTAATAATTAATTGGAATTGTATTATTATTATCTATAAATTATATATTTTAATTTTTTAAATTAAATTGTAATAATTTATTTATATTAAATTATACGATTTTTAGATATTTTTTTTGACTAAAATTATTTTATAAAATGTGGGCATCTAGATTGTTATGACAAATATTTTGTACTGTTAATACTACTTGTTATATATGTTTCTAGGATATATCCATAGTTGGCTTAAAAAAAATCATCCAATTTTATAAAAATTGAATAAAACTTATTTCTATATCTCCCCCATGTTAACTTTTGTATGTATTCAATGTTAAAATAAAAAGGTCTCGTGACATAACAATATTTAAGATATAGGTCTACAATTTTAAACACTTATTCATCATAGCATACATAATTGTAATTGATGTGAAGGTTTATAAAATTCTAAAAAAAAATTTAGTACGAACCGGTCTACTGTTCAGTGTGTTATAAGGATAAATTAGGACATTAAAACGGAGTTAATGTAAGACATTTCTTATTGTGAAATTGTTTAGGTAGTTTATATATGCCTTTATAGTGTTTATATACATGAACAGTTAGTGTGAATGAACTATTTTGAGAAAACAGTGTTTTTAGTTTAGCAACAATACAAATAAAATACGATCATTTATATTAAACAAATAATATTCAGAGACAATATATATAAACTTTTATATATAATAATTGATGATACATATATTTTTAATATATATATATATATATATATATATATACATTAATTATACAAAAGGTATATATATATATATAATAATTTATTCCTTTTACAATAATTTATTATATTATTGAGAATATAAATATATATATAATTTATAATAGTGCCATCAATTTTATATACATATTTATAAAATTATTATAATATTGTAGTAATTAATATAATAGTAATATAATATAATGAATATGTATATATATAATATAATATATATAATTGTAATAATACTTTCAAAATATATATTAGTTGGTTAGTATAGTATTATATATTCATTATAGTATTGAGAATAAAATATAATGAATATTGTATATATGTATAAACCACTTTTTATGTAATTTCGAGACTGTTTTCATGAATAATTGTTTAAAGATATTAATAAACTTATCATAGTATTATTATGAAATACAAACATTTTAAATAACAAATATTATTTTAACTACAACAAGGTGTGTGACATTGTGTGACAAATTGTTCGGAAGTAAAATATAAAGTTATGGCGAGACCCATAATAAAATAATAATATAATAAGCAGAATTAATTGTATTAAAGTGTAGTTCATAAAATTAGTTAGTCGAGTTCAAGTAAGTATCTATGTAGTTATAATAATGTACTTTCCATGATAATTTTTATAATAATGAGTTTTCTGCGATATTTGCATAAATTATCATATAAAGTAGATCAAGACCTAATTAGAACATTCTGCAATTATCGCGGAAACAATACCTACTTTAAAGAGTGCATGGGATACCCACGATAAGTGGTTACTGGGTGGACGCATGGTTTGCTGTGAACATCTATTAACCTCTTAACCTGAACTTATAATGTCCGTAAGTTTTCACTCTCAAGATAGTTGCTCTACCAATACAATACGGACGAATTATTCGAATTATTTAATCGAATTATTCAAATAATTAAATTGCCTAGATTAACCTTACCAATAATGTACACTGGATACAAGATGCTTGTTAAATATATAAAATTATTATTTAATAATAATAAATATATATATATATATATATATATATATAGATATATAGATAGATATGGTTTATTGGAGTAATTTAATTTTGTTCTTTTTTTTCAATTAGTATTTTTTTTCGTTTTCTTTCTTCGTTATCCAAATGGCTTCAAAATAAGACCTCGGTCTTTTCAGGTTGTTGCCAGCGATTCATTCATACAGTACACGGGACAGGAACATTGATTGTTTAATTATAATATTTAACTATATATTTCATATTTACATATAATATATATAAAATAAATACATCAAATACATTAAGTAGACAGATAAAATTTTGATATTAATAAAAATCAAAATCAAAATAATAATAATAATAATAATAAAAATAATGTATACATACATATATATTTGATATACATTTTTTTTTTTTTTTTTTTTGTTTTTTAGTTTTTTTTTGTAGTTTTTTTTTTAATTTGTTAATTTTAAATTCATTAATTTTTTAATTTATCTATAATATAATTCATCATTAAGTAACATATTTTTTACTCTTTTCTTGGACAAATTTTCATTTTTTATATTTTGTATATTTGTTGGAAGTAAGTTCCAAAGTTTTGGACCTTTTATCAGTAAACTATTTATTGTTCTTGTTGATTTTTAAATTTGTATAGTATACGTTTTATTTGTTCGTAGAGTATATTTATTATTATTTTTGTGTGTGTATTTTAGTTAAATTTGTTGGTAATTGATTGTAATATTGTTTATGCATATATATTAGTGTATTATAATATGGATGACGTCGAAAACATCCGGCATTATATTCGATTAATGTCGTATATTTACGCGTATTTAAGTAATATTATAGATAATTAACTATATAGTAGTAACATATACATATACTGCTATACAACTGGTGTTTGTATTTATAACGTATAGGCTATATAATGTATATAATAAGATGGTAACAAGTCATAAATTGTTGAAATGTTTTCAAAACGTAAATCGATCGGCGCTCGCCGAGCTGCGCGGGAGCGTGTTTATATAGCATTATATAGCCTATAAGTTATAAATACAAATACCAGTTATATAGAAGTATATGTATATGTTACTACTATATAGTTAATTATCATATATATTACTTAAATACGCGTAAATATACGAAATTAATCGAATATAATGCGGGATGTTTTCGATGCCGGATGTTTTCGACATGTACCTTATAATATGTTAGCTTATAGTATTTTATTTAATGTGAATAATTCTTTTGTATGATCTCAACATTTTCTTTTATTTATTATTCTTAAGGTTTTTTTTTGAATAATTGTTATATTTATAGTATTATTTGAGAATGTATTTCCCCAAAGTATATTTCCATAGTTTAAGTATGGTAGGAAAATACTATTAATTATCAATGAATTTGTTTTAATGAATTTGCTCAATTTTGAGATTAAAAATTGAATTTGGGAGAGTTTGTTATTTAATTTAATAATATGATTTTTAAAATCAAGTTTGCTATCCAGATTAATACCAAGATATTTATAATTATATACGTTATTTATTAATGTATCATTAAATGAAATTATATTATTTGGATGTTTATTTGAGTTGAAATTTATCATTTCTATTTTACTAATATTGAGTTTTAACTAATTATATTTATACCATTTTTCTATTTTTATTAATATTAATTAAGGTTTTTTTAATTAAATTTGTTAATTCTATACTATTATCAGCTGTAAAAGTTATAGCAGTATCATCTGCATATACTGTAAATTTTACATTTTTATCTTTTAAATATAATGGTAGATCATTGACATAAATGGTGAATAGTAAAGGGCCTAGTATGTAGCCCTGGGGTACACCAATATCATATTTAAATATGAAAAATACTATAGTAAAAATATCCAATATATGTATATTTAATAAATATTATTTATACATATATAATTAATGCAATATATATTTTTTAATTTTATGATATTTAACAATGCTTGGAATTTCAATAAATATCTTTTATGGCTTTTTTATTGCATTTTCAATTATAATTTAAAAGTAATAATACATATATATTATATGATTTTAATATTATCTAAAGCTGATACTCTTATAAGATGTACATACATATAAAGTTATATAACATAGTCAAATTATATATTATCAGATTATCCTTTACACTTAAGTTCTGTTTTTTTTTACTTTCTGTTTAACATTATATTTCAAGATTTTCAAATAATATATTTATAATTAAAAAAATATATAAGTATACAGTAAATACTAAATCTTCATTTATATATTTGAATTAATTATTTAGAAATAGTAATATATATATATATATATATATATATCATTAATAAATGTCAACTATATAATAACATATTAAAGTTTATTTAAATTAAATAGTATTTAATTGAAAAGGTATACATGTTACTGACATAGTATTTAAAAAAATTATAATATTAGTATGTCTAAACGTAATAACAAAGTTATTATATACGGAAATGCTTACCACTTTTTAGTTACTACAACTATGACTAATTTCCTTCTAAAGGTGAGGTCACTTTTCCGACTATTAACGTGAATTTGCGAATAATCGTTTTTAATGTTCATACACATTAGATGTTCGTAAATGTGAGAGTTTCGAGTGAATATTCATCCGCAGTGTGGCCTTATCTAACATGTAACCTCTAACATGTACCCTATACATCTGCCTCTAACGTCCAATAGGAATCATCGAGGACGTGGTGCGAGACGATAGCTAGCGAGACCGGCCTGAAGGTGGCGCTATTCGCCGTACTTTGGGCTATATGTGGTCTGCTCGGCTTCGGTGCTGTCTACTTCATCATCGCAGCCCTGGTGGTCGTCTACAGAAGTATGTCTACGTCGTCGGGGAAGGGCGAGGGCAAACGAGGACTTAGCGCCTACTCGGTGTTTAACCGCGACTGCAAACAACTCGAAGGACAGTTCACCAGCGAACAGTTTGAGAAAAGTATGCAATTCAGACGCTAAACACGCGTTAAACACGGTACGCTAAACCTGTGTTAAACGCGGTACGCTAAACACGTGTTAGACACAGTACGCTTAACACGTGTTAGACACGGTACGCTATACCTGTGTTAGACATGATGCCGATGTCACCGCTATCGTAGTTACCCGTCACCTAATCGGTTTAGGTGCTAGCATCAACTTCTTTATGATCGTTTTCAGGTGAGCTGGAATCATTAAAGGTCGGGTTTCACTGATAGACTAGTGTCTCTGATAAGCTAGTGTCAATCTGAATACGATGTGCCATATTGTACTATTTATCTATAACCGATGTATTATCATGTCTCGTTATCCGTCCCATCTCCTACGATTAATCATCAACATTCATTCGCCATACTCTCACATAGAATTACGTCCATGTCACCTTAGAGTCACTATTTCTGACCCACTAATGACAGCATTCACCTAAGAGAATAATAACATATACCTCTCTACACTGTGTTGTAGATTATTAAGGTTAATATCTTTTTAATATCTGTATATATTCTGGTATGGTATTTCATTTGTAAATATATATATATATATATATATATATATATATGGATAAACGATATTTATTTTATTATTCTATTATATAGTATATAAAATGATTAATTTAATAAAATTGTTATTATAAATCTAATTTATAACTAATATTATAATAATATAGTATACATATGTATAATGTATGCAGTACGTTCTATTTACTAATACATTATTTAGAGGTGCTTTGATTTAACATGTATTAGTAAATTATATGTTATATAAGTATTGAATCTGCTGTTTATGTTATATATCATTATAGATTTAATAAATACAATTATAGTAGAATTTGCATTAAATATTAACCACTACCATAAATAAATTTATATGTATGATATGTTATGTGTATTTATAAATTCTGACTAGAAATGAACTGAAATCATACACAATGATATGAACACTGGATACATGTCAATATCAATCATATCAAACATATACAAGCTAATATAAAGATCACATTGTGTTGTCTTTTGTGTGTATATTGTATGTTTTGTATTGTATACACAGGGTTGGCAGATGTAGGGGTTTTTGGGTTTAAACCTTTTGATAATTTTAGGGGTTTTTCATTTTTGTTTTCATTATTATTTCTGGGTTTTATAATTAGTATATAATTAATTATTATTATTTAATTATCACATTTCAATTAATTTACAAGTAAGTTAATAATGATATATATATATATATATGTAATTTTTGATTCTACTCTTTCCTTCATTCCTCATATTACTGACATCACTAAATATGCAAATTATCATCTATTTAGAATTAGAAAAATACGAAAATCAATTACTGTATCTCTTACTAAAACTCTAGTTAATTCCCTTGTCATCTCATGTATAGATTACTGTTCCTCGATCATTATCAAATTCCATTATACTCTCTCTCTCCCCTAAATCGAGTTATTCATTCATCAATCCCACAACATATAAACTATGTATTCGAGATCATACCTCTACTTCCTCATACCAACACTTACCTCAATGGTTCCCATTTAATAAACGCTCTGCTTATCGCATACTATCTATTGTTCATTCCTCAATATACTCTTCGAATTGCCCTCCTATATTTCTGCTTCTCTAGTACAAAGATATTTCCTTCCATCTCTTAGAAACTATGAATCTCATTTTCTATCTACCCCAATTCTCCATCCCTCATAAATGAATACTCGGGCACTGAGTTATATTGGTCTAAAACTATGGAATTCACTCCCACCCTATATTAGATCCATAAAATCGCATAAAACATTCATGAAATATATACAACAATTTATATCAGGTGGCAACCTGTAATACTAATATTGTTTGTCATTATTATTTTATTTATTAATTTACATACGGTTTATTCCATTTTATTTTATTTTATTAATGATATTTATTGTTTTACTTAATCTATTAGTTGTATTCTATATATACACTTTTGAGAAATCATTTATGATTTATTTAACTAAACTTTCAATCAATATATGTATATATTTATACTGAGGAGTCTATTTATATCTGCTATTATTATATGTGATTTAATAAATAAATATTATTATTAAGTGTATAAATATAATTATATTTTAAATATATATTAATTATTTATATTTATTTATAATAATATAAATAATTTATTAGAATACTTGCCATTTTAGAATTTAAAATATCATTAATATCATTAAATATCATTAACCTTTATGTATTACATTAATATTAATATATATTACAACACTATTATATTATATAATTTATATAATATATATATTTTTTTTAAATATTTTTTCTTGTTTTTTTATTTTTAAATTTAAGATAAAGAAAAACCCAATAACCTCCTACATATTTCTTAGATTTTTGGGGTTTTTGCCAACCCTGTGTATACACAAATAGTCCAATTCATTGAATATTGTTTACCTATATTATATAGGCTATATATAACTTTTAAAGCTTCTCTTTATAATATGAGTCTATTCATTAAAGATCATATGCATCTATGCAATTCTCAAAAGTGATTCTATTTTTAAATTACTATATTAATATATATATATCATCGATATTAAGAAAGTTGATAAGAAATGTAATGTAGTGTATGGCACTTTGTGATAGAGGCACTGCAGTCAGAGCCTACTACTAAATACCTACTAAATTTTAAATTAATATTATTTATTTATACATATATCATGATAATTAATACCAATTAATACCGTTAATCTATACTAAAATTATATATTTAAAATACATCATATTCCTCATAATTTTGTGTATTTAAATTGAAGATATCATACTATTTTATTGACATTTATAATCTAAATCCATTGATATAGATAGAATTCACTTGAATCTATTTCGACGAAAAGCCTTCTATTTTAATATTTTATATGTATAATATGATTAATATTCAATCAAAATCACTGATGCCAATTTGTTAATTTATTGATAAAAGTGCCATTCACATATTTATCTTTTACATGCATTGCGTGCGTCAATTGCTTATCCACTTTCTTTACATCGATGTTATATATAGGGGCGTCGGAATAGGGGAGGCCTCCTGAACAAATATAGGGGGGAGCAGTATATATATAGCCCCCCCCCCCCTATTTTTTACTTATATGTATATATTAATATATCCACATCTATATATATATATATATATATATACATTATATAGTTATTAAATATTATTTAAATATTATATAGTTATATAATCTATATATATATATATATATATATATACATTATATAGTTATTAAATTCACTACAAAAAACAATGATTTATTACTTTATTATAAAGTAATAAAATAATTGTTCCTAGTAATAGAGTAATAAAATAATTGTTCCTAGTAATAGAGTAATAAAATAATTGTTTTTTTTGTATAGTGAATTTAATAATTGAAAAACTATTGTTCTATTAAATTATAATATTTATTTAATTATTGATTTATTACTTTTTTTTAATGTAATTCAGATTATAATTTAATAAATATTATAGCATTTATTATTTTACTTATTTATATTGTAAAAAAATGTAAATCTTGCATTTACATTAACCATATGCATATACAAATCTCACCGAGAGTATTCCAATAGAGATGATTTATAATGTAATTCAATAGTAATTGGTAGTGCAAAAAAAATATCTAGAACAAAATCATGCCCTCTATTCTGAAATCGTACCGACGCCCCTTAATATATTTATTATAAAGAACATAGGTATCTAAATTATACAATAGTCTACAAATAAAATTATACTGTATTATGATTTTATACTAATAGACAATATCTTACATAGTAATACCAAAGCCCTTCTGTAATAATGTTATATCATTGAATCACATCTGCCTTCAGTTATAAATAAATATGATATGTTACATTCTAACATCATTATCATTAACATTGATTTAACATACTTCACATAATAACCATATAACTATATATATTTAACATAACACACATAATAATTCCATATAAACAACATTTCAACAGAAAGCATATTTTGTAAATATTGATATAAAATTGTAAATTTAGTTAAGTAGGTTATTAAAAGCTAGCATGCTAGTTGCAACTAGGGAATTATGTTTAACTAGGGATTCTTACAAAATATATATATATATATATATGTATTCAATGGATTTAGTAATCGGGCATTCTCCTCCGCTGTTCCTCGCATATGGAACGTCCTACCGTATGACTTACGGAAGATCCAATCCTTATATTGTTTTAGAAAGAAACTAAAACATTATTTAAACACTTCTTAATTTATTTTTGTATACGCGTTATTTAATCTTTATATCTAAATCTATTTAATTTAAATTTTTGTTATTTTGTATTTTCTATTTGTTTGTTTTTATTATTTTTCGTTATTATTATACACCAGAGGGCACCCGCTATATTGGTGTTTAAATAAACAATTCAATTCAATATGTATTGTGGATATATGTGAAAATTTGTATATATATATAGAATATTATAAAAATGTATGCCATATAATAATTGAATGTAGTTATAATTAGTGAACTAAAATGTAAAAGTTATGTGAAAGAAACATAACATTACGGAGATAATTATACTAATATAAGGTTACTCTATATATATATAAATGTTATTTATACTAAACATAAAATCGTAATACTTTCATTCAAAATCAATATATTGCTACGAATTAAATATATATTTATAAAATGTAAGATATATTTGTCAATATTACAACTCTTGCATGATATAGGAGGATTAAACATGCTTAAATCATTGCAGTTCAGGATAATTATTATTACAAATAAAATAGAAACATTAAATTTCTCTTTCTTATATAATATGTATGATCTATATAGGTATATCTAATAGTTAAGATAGAAAATAAAATTAGTAAATAAAAGTAAATATTGAATCAGCTTAATCAGCTTTAAATTAATTAAAAATTGTAATGAAAAAAAACTTAACTCAAAATTATAAATTGTAGTGGTGTTACTTAATAATTATTAAAATCTGCAATTCATTTAATCTATATTTAAATGAATAAATATATACTAATCAAGTATGTGAAAAACTGGAAAATTATTACAATTTTACATAGAAATCTGAGAAATGCAAATTTAACTTATAATAATATTATTCTATCCATTATGATATTTATACAAATTAATATTATTTAAATATATTATAAATGAAAATATATACCAGGTCATTCTAATAATAAACAATAATTTTGATTAAATAATTAATAATCCGTAGAGTAAATTAGATTATTATTTGGTGGTAATAATATAGTTTTAATAAATATTTAAAAAAAAATCCTATTTTATAAATATATATTACAGTTAACATATGTGATGCTAACTTTATATATATATATATAGTGTCAACCTATTATCAAGTTTAAATCACTTTACCAATAAATAAAAATTAATTTACATTTCATATGTATCGATGTGTTGATATTTATTATTGTGATAACATAAGGGAGGTGTAAGTATTACATAGAATATAATACTATTTACAAGCGTAACAATGATATCATTAATTACTAATGTAATATGTATTATACACACATATATATATAATATTAAAAACAATATTGAATATATCAATATAATTGACTATGTAATATGGCGAAAATCATAAATAAATATCACAATGTGAATTCGTAATCATTCTACACGATACCGGTATTTTGATTGGTGCGTACTCGCTACGTACGCGGCTCTCCTGCGCTCTGATTGGTCGACAACTAGTCGCCGCTGTTCTTCACGATGATAGGCTGACCGTCGTGCAGTATCTCTATGTGATGTTCGTACAGGTTCACTGTCAGGTAGCTGTGACCCTTCTGTAGACATGTCTCCACTGTACCCTGTACAAGAACGAGTCGTATGAACAGTCGGCGATATGGGGAAGCGATGTATTATATATGTATATATAATGGATATGAATGCAAATTACTTATTTAGTATAAGTAAACTGATAATTATTATTATAAAATCACATAATATTTAAATTATAATTACGATTAATTATTAAAAAAATTAATAATTATTTTTAGTATTTTTATTTGAAATAAAAAAATTGTTTAATTGTGTGTGTGAGTGTGTTTAGGATATAATGTAGGATTAGAATGCATAATGTAGAGTTATCACATTATTAATGTATAATATATTCTATTTAGATATTATACATATATGATAAATAATTTTTATTTTTAAATCAATACAAATAAATGTAACTTAATTTTAAAGTTATACGTTAATTATAAATTGTTATTAATTATAATAATAATTTAAATAATATTATTAATTTGTACTCTAATCAATAATCAAACTAACACTATTTAACATCAATTAATTAAAATAAATTCCTTAATGAAGACAAAGGTATTTTATTTATTTATGTTGCAATTTATTATGTCATTGAAATATACAATGTAATAAAATATAATGCTTAAAGGGCACATGCTCACACGACGCCCGCTCTCCATGTATAGAGATAGCAAATAATGGGTCTACATAAAACTAGGCGCGCAGAATTCTATTCATTGAATTGAACTAATTTTTTTAATATTTTATTCATTAAATGTATACACATAATATTACAGGATGTATATTTTATAATATATATTATATAACATATATATTTATATGCACACATTTTAATTTCGGAATTTCTATGGAAATTGTTATTTTTTTAGAAAATTTCGTTTGTAATAGAATTCATATATACTTTATTTATATAATGCAATAAAAATTAGTAGAATACATATAATAGTTTTTTTTATACCTACGTTTATAAACACCTACCTAGCACGAAATAATTATTCTGAGAAAACAGCATTTGAATATATATGAATACATTATATATCATATATAATGAATATATATAAACCACTTTTTATGTTATTTCTAGACTGTTTTCATAAATAATTTTTTTACAGATATTAAAAAACAAATAATAGAATAGTATTATGAAATAAACAAAATTTTAAATAACAAATTATTTTCACCAAAACAAGGTGTGTGACATCCCCTTAATTAATATCCTCATTATTATTTTGTTAGTATATATAATATATAATTCAATATTCAATATGTATTTACTATTATAATTAGATAATAAATATGAGATCAGACTATGTTATCACATTATACAAATATCCCCTATATCTTCTACTTGGAATTTAATTAGATTTCCGAAACTATATAAATGTATTCTACATATATATCATATTAAAATTAAAATGTTGTAATGCACCCAGAACAATCGCAGACTTTACGACGTGCTGCCTATTATAGTGAATATTGTAAATTTATATTTCAAACTTTAAATATTTCGTTACTGAGTAACTATTTTTAAATACAAATGTGTATACATATATATTATTTTTATATATATTACAATAAATGATACACGTGTATTGTACTTTTAATGAATGCTTAATAAATACATCTAATGTGAGTATAATTTGTTACAGCGTGCAATAGAAGGATGATAATGAAGTTTCCAAAATAAGCATACGGCTTTGAATATTGTATTTTTATTATCTAAATACTATAAGAAAATTATTTTTCATTTCGTTAATAACTAATTAATTTTAAATTATCATTAAATTTCTAAACATGGATCAATTTAATATTATTATATGGTATCATTATATGGTATATTTCATAGTCTAGTCCTTCAAGTAGAAGTTCTTAATGCTTAATACTATGTGCGACATCAAACCACCTGAATAACAATTCAATATTAATGTGATTTTACTATATATTTTATTTATTAAATTAAATAATAATAAATTTATTTATTTTAGTTTTTATCTATTTTTTTATACTAAAGCTATATGTTAAAAAATATGTCTAAATGTTGTTTATAAATACTACTTATAATATATATTTGTAGCATATAAATATATATATATTATGTTTAAAAAAAATTCTACAATTTTATAAAAATGTAATTACAAACCAAATTCAATATCTGCAATGTTAAAGTTAATAGATATACAATGTTATAATAAAAATGATTTTACCCTAAAACTATTTAAGATAAAGGTATACAATTTCAAAAACATATTCAATACACTCTATATGTAAAGGTTTATCAAATATATAAATTACTAATCCATCACGATAAATTAAACGTAAATGAATGGCTGGAATATTGTCTCGCAATAAACGCATTACTATATGATAGTGACTAGTGAAGTAAGTTACTTCATGTAACTAATTATAAGTTTGAATAGCAGTGTATTATATACAAATTATGTATATGAAATCTGGATATAGTATTATCTAGATTTATATATATATATATATTGTTGTTTTTGTATAGTATTTATTTAGACAAAATATAATAAATATAGAAAAAATCTAAAAGCCATAGGCATAAAAAGTATGGAAAACGTACGGAACCTTGAGAGTGAGATGATAGATACCGTGTGAATCTGTAGCCTCGCCTCCCCTATGGTCGTGTCCGCAGATGTAAACCTTCACCACTGCAGTCATATGTATCACGTTACATACGTTATGTAGGTGTATCGGTGTGTGTACTAGTGCTAGTGATTACAGGTTATTATACGATCGTTCAAGTGTACGATAGAATTCAACGTAATAGAGGTCATTCAACGTAATAAAGGTCATACTTTTTAACCTACGAGTAAAGCGCGTGTGTGTCGAGTTGTAGTTATGTAGTTATTATTGTATATACACTAAATGAAACTATCATTTATAACATTAATATATATATGTATATACATATTTGTCACCCCTTATTCGTAAGGTATTAAGTTGATTATTGTGAATTAAATGTTATTAAACCACCAGGAATAACTACAGAATATCACATCCTCTATTGTCAACTGAATGATTGATCGTATGTATTCCTTAACTATTCATGTAAACTATACTGAACACATATATTAGTGTAATAAGTAATAGCTATGTTAATTATTGATATCAACGCAATGCTGAATAAACACTAGATATATTTCTCTCGTCTGTCTACACTCATGCGATATGTTATATTGTATCTATTATCAGTGGAATATAAATTTAAATATAAAAACAAACATAGATATAATATTTTATTAGTTCATAACATAACATGCCGGCTCTCGATTGTGAAACAATGCTGGTGTAAATAACATTAATGTATATTAATAATATTTATTAGAATTGAATTGAATGTTTTTATTTATTAATTTGCTAGTGTTGTTATATAATTTATCCTTCAAAAGGCTTCAAATAATATATTATATTTGCTGTTGTTGTCGCCCATTTGTGGTTAGTTTGCGTTAAGGCTAATTATGAGTTTAATTATGTAGTAGAATGCATGTGGTCTTGCATGGTTGCATAGGTGATTAATACGGAAGTGAAATTAAACAGATGAAGTCACACATTTAGAGTTATACAAAACTGAATTGATATCACTGATACTAATATCTATACGAAATAGGCGTAAACACAACTAAGGGGCTTCATGATAACGAGAAAATTGGTAATAACTTGATTATGTAACATCTCTATAGACCGCACAGGTTATGATGTAATAACCAATACACAACACAGTGATGATGTAATAACCTTTATTCGAATGCATCGCGTTCAGCATGGCCTCGTAGTTCCAGGCGAGGCACGATTTAACCGAGCTGTTCGCGTACAAGGGAGTGTGGCCTATAAGGGGTGTGGCATATAAAGGGGGTGTGGCCTATAAGGGGTGTGGCATATAAGGGGGGGTGGTCTAAAAGGGGGTGTGGCCTAGGGGTTACGTAATATTAGTGTTATCGCCGCTTAATGGTTTCAGTTCGAAAGTACGTATCTATTTTCTGAAATACAATTTGTATTATATCACCGCTTAATGTTATACTGATTATGTGAGATAGGTGTAATTATAAAACGATAACAATTATGCAATTATCAGAACTATAAATCTAATTACCAAGGATAGTAAAAAGAATATTACATAATTAACTAGAAACAAAATATAATTTAATAAATTAGTCAATAAATAAATTTTGTATAATATATTTGTGTTATTAGTTAACATTTGTTTCTATATAAATAATATAATCATGTATATTTTTGTTATCGAAATTAGCAACTTTTGTTTTATTATATAATAATATAATACAATAATTATGAATTTATATATTATTAATATAATTAATTTTATGGCATAATATAAACATATATATTAAACTGGTAATTTAATTCAAGTATTTTATAGGAATTAATTTATGAGAATTCTGATAAAATATCTTAAACAAGAAAATTTTAAATAATTATGAAATAAATTATTGATAATTTCCTATATTAAAATTATTTATAATTTCCTAAATATAAAATATAATTATAATACTTCTATATAAATATATATATATATATATATATATATATATATATATATATATATATAATTATTATAATATCATACTTCTATATGTTTAATAAGTATATGCATAAAATGAAATTAGAATAAATAAAAGCATATATTTATGAAAAAATATGTTTAATTAAGTATCATTGAAAGGCAACATTTCACTCAACATAGTTCATTATAGAATACATATTTAGTTATTGTCTGTGAATTTGCTGACTTTCAATCACATAACATAAATCATAATAATGTGAATGTTATTCTATTGTATAGTTGATAAACATTCGAGCAATGCAGCACTGAACAGATTTCAGTGACTGGAAATATTTTGAAATCGAATACATTGATTATATCTATTGAAACAAAATTATAGAATTCAAATGATATAATGAAATAAAACAAGTTAATCGATATCACAACCACAATATAACACTTGTGATGTGAATTATTTGATTAATCTAAGCAACAGAGTTATATTATTATCTAAATAAAATGGAGTGATATTTTCGGAAACATGAATAATATGTTGCAAATTCTTATAAGAAGAGAACAGAGGAATAGTGGAATAAATAATAAGTCTAACTATGGAATTATTAATTAGCGTTTAAAAATAATGAATGAAATAATGATAGAACCATGGGGTTTAATTCTTAGTAAATATAACAATAGACATGTTTATATTAACCAAACACAATAAGCTATGTATTTAATGGCTAACAAATATAATAAGCATTGCGTTTAACGCCTATAAAGGAAATATGCTTTGGGCTTAATTCTATCCAAAGATAATAAGCTATGAGAGGTTTAATGGTTACCAAATACAATACGCTAATATTTTAATGCCTAACAATTATCTGTTTATCATTAATCTAATAAAATGAGTTGGGGCTTAATGAAAGAAAGACAATGAGATCTGGGGGGTTAATGTTTACCAAAGACAATAAGCTATACATGCTAACGTAATACTAACCAAAGACAATGAGCTTATGATGATTGTTATCCGCCGAGATCAACGTCCTGCGAAACCATGACAACTGAGCCTCGCTGAACGCTCCGTTGTAAGCTGTGAACCTCTCGTCAAGACCTGAAAGTGGGCGGGGCAATGTTACCATGGTAACGTGGCAGAGAGTGATGGGTAGAGGTCACCACTCTCTCTCTCTTTATATAGTTCTCTATCTCCCTCTCTATTCTCTCACTATAACTATAACCCTCTCTCTCTCTCTCTATCTAATATAAGAAATATATGATAACATTTATAGGATAATGACAGTATATAATTATGTATAATATGTTTAAATAAGTCTGAGATACACTATTAAAACTATGAGATATATGAGGTTAAATATATAATATAGTTGTATATATTAGTTACGCTAATAATAAAGGAATACATGGGCCAAAGGTACATTGAACGCATTGAATGAGTATAAGAGTTATGTTACATGAGAACAGAACATAATCATGAGGTATACTTGGTATAAGTGACGTGATATATATTATATATGTACACTATATATACAATGTATATGTGTTTAATATAATACCCCTAATAATTGTGTGCACCGCCTGAAGTGTATTATGCTATATATATTGTTTCTTTATGTGATGTCACAAGAAACGCGCGCACTACGTACAGAAACAACGCTTAAATACATTATCAGCTAAACACATAACCGCGTCGCAAACTTAGCGATGTAGCGTCGATGTAGCGGCGATGTAGTGTCACCTCTTACGAACCGAACAATCCGTGGTGACTGTTGTTGTCGACGTTAGGGTTGTTCTTCATGTACTCGCGAGCCTGCTTGTACTGTGAACATGCCTCGTCTGAGGGTGGGTGGTGTGTGCGAGCGGTTAGCATGCTATGGGTGCCAGCGGTTAGACAATACATTATATGTAATTTCCTATATATAAAATATAATTATGATATCTCTATATATTTAATAATTGTATGATACTTAAAGTAAGCGTTACATTAAATTAGAATAAATTAAAATTTAGAAAAAATTAGATTTCATGAAATAAGTACATACACAAATGCGCAATACACGCTGTGTGTACGTATACGCAGCGTATCGTGGATATACACTCGTACGCTTGCAATAGGCTGTGAGTCGCAGGGTAGCGCTGTACCCCAGCTAGCATGGGTCCATTTGTATCCGCTATTTGTATTGTATTCAATATATATATATGAGATTTCAATAAATAAATATTATTATTATATCAGCGGACGATCTGTTCCGTCACACGATGGTCTACAAATAGGTAGTTACGCTATAGCGTGTAACCACTAATTGTCTGGAGATCTCTAGTTTTCATTATAGATGCAACTCTATGTGTTTCTTCGAATAATTTTTGATTTTTGATTATTTACTATTATGTTTATTTTATAAATTTTTTATTTATTAAATTTATTTTACGAGACTTGACCATCTTGGTGAATGAGAAAATGTAGGTGAACAGTTTTCACTGACAATATTATATGTTGTATTAAATTGCCTATTATTACTAGTCTGTCAACAAGGAAATATAATATGATATCTGAGTTATTTATTTATATATATATAAATGATATTGCCTTGTTTTAATACTAATGATATATAGTATATCATATATATATATATATTTATTCATAATTCATTTATTATAATATATAATCAATATTTAAAATAATTTAATATTATAATTTATAACATTATATATATATCCTTTAAAAAAATATAAAATCATACAGATAATATATTACAAACTTTTTATATACGATTATATTTAAATAATAAAAATACGATTTATTAAATAATGACATAAAAATATATATTCTACAAATGAATTTATAGATATATTATATGGTAAAGAAATGTCTCATTAATATAACACATATATAAATATTAACACTCTAAATATTTGTCATTTAATATAATTATTTATTTATACAAATGTCATAATAATATATACATTTGAAGTATCTAAAATATCTATAATATAAATAATAAAGGTTTATATAAAGGAATGTAAAATGTATCTAACTTACTTTATATGATTAACAACATCGTAATTATAATATATAATAAATAGAAAATATTGTTATTTATATTGGATTATATATTTATTTATTAAATATTTGCAAACTTATTTTAATCATAATACTAAACTATAATATTATTATAGAAAGTATGAGAAGGATTACATGATGATTTACTTTGTATTAATACTATAATTTTAAGAATTATTTTAAACAATATTAATGAAAACACTGGTTGACATGATTTTTGAGGTTTGGGTTTCATAAATATTTTCTAATCTAGTTTTGTGCACTGATTATAAATATGTAATTAGTTTTTGCAGATCAGATCAAGTTTTTTTTTTATTATTTCATATAGACATTTTTTGAAAAAATTGTCAAATTTTGAAAATGTTCAGAAATTTTGAAATATATGTATACATACTATTTAATATAGATGTATACACATTATTATATACTCTATATATATATATATTGTATATACTATATATTATATTTAATATACTGTATACACTATATTATGCACTTTATATACTATATTATATATATATATGTATATAATGATAAGTATATTCATTTATATATATAAATTAAATTATCTGAATATTCTATCTGTTTTGTGACAAACTTTTCAACATGAAAACTATTTCATTTCATTTCTCAAATTTATTATCTTCAGAATCTGTTTTTTACTGTCATCATGAAAATAATTCTTTCACCAATGCTTTACAGGTTAATTGATATATTTCAATAATGTAAATGGAGTAGTTGTATTTATGGGCATATCCTATGAAACATAATAATAAGGCTTTTCTTTATAGACTCATCACATATATATTGAAATGATGTATTTGTCTATAATGGTATTACTATTATATTTATTCGACTGGGATATTCGCTATAATTGACTGAAAGTTATATAATATGAATATTTTACTTAATTCATTAATTTTAAGTACAATGGTCATAATTGTAATATATGTGGAGACTTAAAGGCTTAAAGGTTATATCGGTACTTTTGGGACGATAAGCAGAATCACAACATATCCATGCTTTCTCTGTTTGTATGATAGTCGACCTATGCTAATCATTGTACATAACGTGATTTGTCATTTAAGAGAATTTTTTAATTTATTTTAGCCTGGTTCATACAAGGCTAAGTCACAATCGATTATTTATACAGGCATATTATATATCCATTAATGATATCCTATTATCTTCATTACATATTCAACTTAGATTAATGAATAATTTTGTAAAATAATTGGATAATGATTTTACTCATTCACAAACAAGATTTCCACATATCATTGAAACTAAGTTAAGGATGGCATTTATAATGGACCAATAAATAGGGAGTTAATAAGCAACACTACTTTTGATTTATGTATGAGAGAAATTGAAATAAGAGCTGACTAGAATTAGAGTAAATTATTAAACATTTTCTCGAAAATCATAGATGTACAGAATATGTAAATATTATGGAAGACTTGCTTCTATGATTTATAGATATCTGAACTCGTATGTCCAGACAAATTTATTTTATCATTGTACATCTAGACTATTTTCCTGTTAACT
Organism: Osedax fenrisi; assembly: GCA_964019155.1. NCBI lineage: Eukaryota > Metazoa > Annelida > Polychaeta > Sabellida > Siboglinidae > Osedax > Osedax fenrisi. The sequence goes on along the minus strand of OZ025240.1, from coordinate 70,080,725 downwards.
TTGTTGACTATAGTGAAGAACTAGGAGAGTGCTTTAAACAGGATATTTTGACAATGGAAAATAGATACCAAGGAAACGTATTGGAGTCTAAAAAAGGGATATAAAATACTTAAATAGAACAAAATCATTGAAATAATCTTTTAATCAATGATTATTATAACATTAACTATGTACATTTTTATTTGTAATCGTTATACATTAAAATATACAAAATACTATAGAAATAAATTCATTACATTTCCCTTAATTTTCTTTATTGTTCCTATATTTGTGATTTTTTCACAAATTTTCAAAGTTAAATAATAAAAAACTTGATCTGATCTGAAAAAAAATAATTTAATATTTGAAATCAGTGTGAAAAACTAGTCTAGAATCAGTTAACAGAATCCATACTTCAGAGAATTTTTGTTAAAATAAATGAAATTCTAATATATTTTAAAATATGATTGTGTATATTATATATTGATTATAATAACTTAATTTATTATTATATATATTCTATATATATATATATATATATATATACTATTATTAACTTACCATCGATGCCCAAAACGCTTATGTCATAATTATCGAGTACGACGATTCTATAATCTTTGGAAATCGAGAAACTGTAGTAGTTCCTATCAGGGTCGGGGTAATCGAAGTCTGTCAACTATGCGTTATCAGTGGTGTCAGTACTGGTGTCGATGAGTAGGAATCTAACGCAGATAACAAACACTGACTATACAAACTACTACACAAAAGTCTATACAAACAACTACACAAATGAATAGAAATAAATAGATACGGCTGGAAATTAATCAAGACGAATAGAAACACCGATACTAGTAAATAAACACAATAGTACTGGTACAAACGTTATTCTTGGTATGGCAGTTGAGTCTGCTGTTCTGATAGGCGTTCCTCGTGAAGTTGTAGAGGTCATGGTTGCCGATCACGTGCATGAAGGGTAAACGTTCGCCTTCTACAAGTGCGTGAGTGAACTGATTTACGTCAGTGGATTCGAACATTTTTTAGTCATGACCCTATTTTTAATAATTCTTAATTTAAAAAATTCTATGACAGAATGAACAATTTATTTTTATATTATTAACATTATTCATAAACGAATAATATAAGCTATAATATATATATATAAATATTAGTAGAAATTGGCTCATAACCCAATGATCCAAATGTGTAGGTTATGAACCATAAGTTGGGAACCACTGGTTCACGTAGACGTTTCATATCGAGTGGAGTTATCAAGTTAAATATGTGGCCGTAACGTTTAGTTATTGCGTTATTTGTTCATTATTATACGTTGTATTTTTAATTTAGAGAAAATTTAATAACATTTCATAATTCGCATGGTGATTTTTAGATATTTCTTTTAAATATAAATATGTATATATGCTAATAATATAATATATTATACACCAAACAATTATCTCAATTTATAATACAATCATATATAGATTTAGATATTATAAAGTGAATAATATAAAAATATTATTAATAGAAATATAATTTTTTAAATATATATATATTTATATTTATTTTACTATATTGAATATTAATAAACACAAACATATATCAGATTAAATTATATTTATTTATATTAAAATTATATTTGAATATTGCTATTAATGTATCATTAAAATTGAACATATTTGAAATTAATCATATATTAGTTATATTTAATGCAAAATATGCAACTTAATATAATATTATATTAAATGTATAATGATTAATATTATCATATCTGAAATTGTATCTGCATTAAAATGATGATGTATAAATACAAACCGATGATCATGATTAAGTAATAGCTTAACATGCCTCTAGTATAAAGCACGATAGGCTCTCTTACGAATAGATGTAACAAATACATACGATACCAAAACTAATGGAGTAATATTAAGTACATTACAAATATAAGAGGAGGATTATCAAACTGTGTTAAAAATTTCGTTTAAATTTATAATTAAATTTAGAAACAATCAATATTGTAATAAACTTTCAATATAATACGGAGAAATACGGAGATGGTAATGATGGTGGTGGTACTAGTGGTGATGGTGATGGTAGTGATATGATAATAATAATACTAGCAATACGATACTAGTGGTGGTACTACGATAGCATACAAACTTGTATCACTCAGCCCGGCGCAAAGATTCAGTACTTTATCCAGAGCGGCTTTGGATTCACCTTCTTTCTTGTTGTTCCTACCATCGATGATATCACCTATCTGATTAATGCATAGTAATTATGAGTATATTTAGTATGCGAGTAGATCTATGGTTGAATAATTGAAGATAACATCAGATTAGATAGCTTAAACTAAAACGATATTTTATAAAAAAAAGTAAATTTTATTTTAATTTATTAAATTAAAATTGATCATTTTTTCGTCGAGTTTTACGTAAAACATTATAGACCTATGTACATTCGCTTATATTATAATCGTATATAAATCCATTATATAAATAAATTTATAAATAATTTATTTATAAAACCTATTCGGAATCGTTAACTATTAAATCAGTATAAAAATGATACTAGACTTAATAATAATAATAAGATTTAGTATATAAAATAATAAGTATTAGTGATAGCATAACCTGCGTGGTGTAAATATAACGAATACGAATGCATGAAATAAATATAAATCATCGTAAACTGAAATAGAGTTACTTAACCGCGGAGGTGGTTAATGGCGGTCGCGTATATTGCGCATGTTATTGATTATTATTGATCTGGGGGGACTCCTGTCCGTCACACGGGTTATTATTAATGTAAGGGATAACCTGAATAGCAAACTTCATGCCGGGGCATCGATTCCAATGATTGACAGCTCTTTCCAAGTGAACCAGAGAATCGCGGAAATAACGCTTGTGATTTTCTGTACGATCATACATATTAATCAATACATCGCTATTGTCTATTTTTTAGATCTCTGGTAATGGAGAAAGCTATTAATAATTGTTGATATCAATAAATATTATTAATATTAACTTTAAATATACTAATATATTAATAATGATTTATTATTATATTATTATTATTCATGTTCTTAATATTATTATTATTATTAGAGTTAAATTATAACGCCGGGTTAATTCAAATATTTTATTATTCATGCAGAAATGCTTAATTCGATACACCACACTGAATTATAGGTATTTTTAATATTATTAAAAAAACATCGTATTTTATATTACATATATAAATTATTAATATTAGTGATGGTGTCTAGCAGTATTAGTGTTGATATGCGTGACAGTGTTTGTGACACTATACATGATGTGATAGTAAATGTGTCAATATTAGTATTGGTATCAGTGTCATTGTTAGTATTAGTGTCAGGGATACTATTATTATCAGTGTCTGTGTCAGTATTAATGTATGTAATAGTATAAACAGAGATGGGCAGTATCGCCGATACTTTATTATCTAATATCACTATCTATTATAGAAATTATTAAAGTATCGATATCTGTATCTATTAAAGCTAAAATTGTATCTAATATAGGTATCTATTATAATAGAGTATTAAATTAAATGTATTTTAAATAATAGCTATTATGATAATGCAAGATTCTATTTTATATATATATATATATATATAAAATGTATTGGATTAATTAATACGATTATTATTATATAGAGGTAAATACATATTGATTAAAAACATAGTAATACATATTATATATATATATATCAAACAATCTCTAATAATAAGTATTGTAAATTATTATATTATTGTATATTATTATAAATTATTCTTGTTCTATTGAATATAATGAATATTAGACCGGTTCGTACTAATTTTTTTTTCGCAATTTTAAAAACCTTCACATCTGTGACAATTATGTATGCTATGATGAATAAGTGTTTACAATTTTAGACCTTTATCTTAAATATTGTTATGTCACGAGACCTTTTTATTTTAACATTGAATACATACACAAGTTAACATGGGGGAGATATAGAAATAAGTTTTATTCAATTTTTATAAAATTGGATGATTTTTTTAAGCTAACTATGGATATATCCTAGAAACATATATAACAAGTAGTATTAACAGTACAAAATATTTTTCATAACAATCTAGATGCCCACATTTTTTAAAATAATTTTAGTCAAAAAAAATATCTAAAAATCGTATAATTTAATATAAATAAATTATTACAATTTAATTTAAAAAATTAAAATATATAATTTATAGATAATAATAATACAATTCAAATTAATTATTAAAAAATTAAAAATTATTTTTAGAAAAAAAATTAACATCATTTTAAAAAAATTTTGGATTTTTATTTGAAATATGAAATATAAAATAAGTTTACATATTTTTTAATTTTTTTAATTATATTTGTATAAAGGACATATATATCTAACTTATATCCACAATTCAATACAATCTGATCACTCAAATTTATGTAAAGTATAATTATATATATTAATTTTAAAAAATTAATTATTTTTTTGAATTATTTTGAAATAAATACTTTGTAAAATGATGTATTTTCTCGAGTTTTAGGAGACATTAATATTGGTAATTTGTAGATATAAACATGAAATATAGATATTATATTAATAATAAATATAAATAATGGTATATATTATATTAATTCATTAAATATAATACAAATACATAATTAATATTAAATATTAATTTAAATATTTGTAAACATCAAAGATAATAAGATGGTGTCATTACTATTATACATGGAATATTATAGATTTTATCTTAAAATAATAATTTATATTTCAAACTTTAAATGCTTCGTGACCAAAGGTAACTATTTTTTTATAAAAATTATTAACACATATTATACTAAAATATAGATATGTATTATATTTTATATGAAGGATTAAAAATTGAATCGAACGAACCGGTCTAAGGAATATCCTATATACTATAATGATATGTATTAAATATACGCGCATCATTGAATTGGTGAATTCATTGGTACTTTATTTAAATAAAAGAATTAAAAACCTATATAATAATTATATAAAATATTATTTGATGTACTTTTAATATTCAACTAAAATTGTTTACATATAAAATAATTTTTTATATTTAATGTTGATGATTCATTGGTGCTTTATTTTGAATAATCAAAAACATATTTAATAATTATATAACATATTATTTGATGTATTATTTGTCATATGCTGGGCAAATCAATAACCCGAAAAAAGGTGTTTGACAGATTTAAATTTTAGCAATCTGGTAATATTAAAATCAAATTCTCATTTATTTTCATTTGTATTATATTATTATTATTATTATTTTATATTCATTATATTATTATTATTTCGTTTATATTGTAGGTTTATCCTATATATTTATACTTTGCTATGCTTAAATATTTGATCTAAATGAATTTAGTGTAATTTACCATAATGCTTTTATAATAAAATAAATTTAAAATGTCTATAATTGATATATTTAAATATATATAAATGTATTTATAATTTATTTTATAAAAAAAGTATCTAAATACCTGTATCGTTATCAGTATCTATTATAAAGTTTCTAAAAATATCAGTAGCAGTATCTATTATATAAATTATCCAACATATTTTATCAGTATCTAATATAGATTTTTTTTGAAATTTGCCCATCTCTGAGTATAAATGTCAGTAATGGTGTCAGTATTATTATCTGTGGAGGTATCCGTGTCAGTATAAGTGTCATTATTAGTGTCAGTGTCAGTATTAATGATAACTTGTGAAATCGAAGCCATCATCATGGTCAGCGTAGTGCAGATCTGTGATCACCCCGAATGATGCCTGTATCCGCTGCCCTTCCTTCTGTTCATCTTCTTTTGTCTCGGACATCATCTCCTTCTGTATTAGCAATAGACACACACACGTTCATTCTCTATATAGCGGTGATTATCGTGAAATAAACGTAATCGCGCGATCTATAATTTGGAAACGTACACATTTTATATTTTTAATAATTTGATAATTTTATACATTACTAAAAATATATATATATATATATTAAAATAACATATAAGGTGTTCGTGATACATATAATAGTAATGCAAAAGTTGACAATATTATGATGCTTAATGTCATGCAAGATGCTGTGATTCGAATCGTGATTTATATTATTAAAATATTTGATAAAAAGAGCGAATAAATTGAATAATTACAATTACATAGTAGCTGTGGTGACTCCTCTGTACGTTATAATACCACTGACAGCAGTTGTGTATCTTAAATCTAATCGTCGACTGATTATCAATTGTTCACTCAATTAAATAATATATATATATGTTATTTTTTATTTTTATTTATATATAAATAATTTACTAGGTAATTGAATTGATAAATAATTGTTTACAATTATTTTTATATATATATATATATATATATATATATATATATATATATATATATAAATAATGCTTTCTGTTGAAATTTCATTACTCTTCATCCTAGACTAGAGATATAAATATTATATACAATATATATATATATATTAGTGTTGTCAAATTTTCTAAAAAGTAAGTATCAGTATCGTATCAGTATCATTCGACAGCTGTATCAGTATCGTATCAGTATCGTTTGACAGCTGTATCAGTATCAGTATCAGTATCGTTAATAATTTTAAAATGATGCAATGTGGATTAAAAGTGTCGCGGATACATACGAAGGGAGGGGTAGTTTGAGTGACATTGGCGCCTATTCACACAAAGGGACGCTATATTTAGTAACAGTGTCGCGGATACATACTAAGGGGGGGGGAGTAGTTTGATTGACAATGACTCCTATTCACACAAAGGGACGCTAAGCTGAGTAATAGTGTCGCGGATACATACACAGAACCGCTATGTTGGTTGAAAATGGCGCGAATAAATATAATCCCAAAGGTAAACATTGGAATATATTTTAGATATCCAATAATAAAAATCCGAAATAATACGAATCTAATATTTAGAGTCCGAAATAGTCCGAATCTAATATTTAAAGTCCGAAATAGTCTGAGTTAAATATTAAAGTCCGGTCTGAGTCCGGTCCGAGTCCGATATATCATAAATTATTCTGTATCAGTCTGGTATCAATGACCTAAAGTCCGAAGTCCGGGTCAGAAGTCCGGGTCAGAAGTCCGGGTCCGAATGACAAGGCTAATATATATATATACCAAGTAACACTAGTATTGAATGTAACTTTTTTTGTAAACATTAATTTTTAATGTTTTATAAATAATGAAACATTATTATAATGCACATTTAAATTATTAGAACTTTTATTCTGAAATATATTAGTTACATGCTAGCCACAATCAATAATGATATACAGTATTAGTATTGCTGAACATATCAACATGCACATAGACCAACGAATTAATATACCCATGAGAACCACATGTGATCATGTACAAATATTGGCTACCCATTAAAATATGCGTAATCACCTCGGGACATGCGCATAGACATTATGTCCTCGGGAATTAGATGCATATATTATCTACACGCTGTTATCATCTGTTATGAATTGAACTGTATGCAAATGTAATACACTACAATGAGATATTTGATAGTATAAGATCGGAGAAGTTGTGCGTTATAATTGTCTACTTTGTTTGATAATGGAATCATGTGTTCGATAAAGTTAAAAATATACGTCATATATATATCGGTCTGTATATTGATGCAGATTGGGCTCGAACTCACGTCCTACTACTCGTGTGTCGGATGCATTAGACAACTGATACAGACAGTTATAATTGATGGAAATAATGATTTGTACAAAGTAATTGTCACCCAAATATTGAAATAAATATATAGATATCATTCTATTGATAACTCATTCGATTGATAACTATTGACAATGTATATAATATGATATGAAAGGACAGGACATGACTTCTCTCAAACCACTATAATAATTAGTTTAATTTATTACATTTTTAGATAAAGTTTACATATACATATATTTAATGAGTACACATCTTAGAAAATAATATATATATACATGCATAAACACTTTATTTATATGTATATATATATATATATATATATATATATATATATAGATTTAAACATGCACTTATTATATGAGATGAGCAGATAATATCTATATATATATACAAACACACACAATCATATATGTATATTTTATGGTTCTGAGAATAATAATATAGCTATATAATTATTTAGAACAAACAAATATTTAACATTAATGGAAATAGTATTAGTAGATCATGTGATGGTATTGATAACAATATACTGCTGAAAATAAAATACCTATTTGATTTATGCATGTTTATAAATCTAAATAGAATACAATACAATATATATATATATATATATATATATATAATATCTTATATCTAGTATAACAATTATTACATATTACATATATTAATTCTATTATAACTCTATTATTATTGTTATAAGCTATTATGTCATAAAGACACACATGTAATATAAACATTCATTGAGAGGTTCATTTATAATGTTAATTTCTAGCAATTAGCGTTATTCTAATACTCGTAAATAAATGTACATAACAATAGTATATACTATAAATGGAATGATATAAATGTACCCAACAGTAGTATAAGTTTATATATATAATGTATATTATATGAACTATTTATACCATACATTAAAGTATGTATATATATATATATAAGAATATAAAGTAAAATAAATTATATATATATATCAAATTATATATGTATTTATATATGTATTCTATATATTATATATGTATATATATATATATATATATTTAGAAAATATGTACTAATAAGATTTTAAATTTGATAATATATGTGTATTAAGGGGTATATATTAAAATGTGTATATATATAGAGTATATATGCCTTCCTGGATCTGTCAGGTGTTTTTCGTTTATTGATATTATATATATATATATATATATATATATATAGTATTTATATATATAGAGAGAAAGGGTCGGCTTTGACAGACTATTTATTTTGTATGTAATTTTAAAGAGGGCCTGGAATTTCCTGGTTATTGATAATATTTGTAGGTAATGTATTATATTTCCCTATATATTTAAATTATTTACTTATGTGTCTAATAATTCATTACCATTTTGTTAAAACATTTATTTATAGAAATAAATTAAATATCTAAACATGAATTGTGTACATTTAATAAATTAACCGATTATTGTAAATTATGAACTTAAAGTTAAAAAACTAAATTAACGTCGTAAATCAGCGAATGAATATTTTTCGCGCACAATCAATATGAAAATTACGATTAGTTTATTTAATTTCGGTACACCCTATTTGTTAGTATCTCGAATACAATTTCAAACATTCACCTCAGACAACCAATCCTCATGACATGGCTATTACACTCTTTACAGCAAGTCTAGGCATCATCCATACGCAAGTAAAGCATACATATATATATATATAATACGTGTATACAAATTATAATGATTAATAGTATTATTATAATAATAATTTAAAATACAATATAAGATATTATTATAGAAATAATATGTATATTGTACCGAGCGATATACACGCTATTGCCGAATAATGTTTCGTTAGGTTCTAAGTCATATGCGCTACGTTCTAAGTCATATGCGGTACGTTCTAAGTCGTTACGCATCAAGTCTTGTCACATTAAACAGTGTGTATTATACGTAAGTTGTTAATCTGTTAAAAATCTATCGTTGTAAATTGTTAATAATAATACATATCCTATTTAGTCACTTCAGTTGTATTTAAAAGTATCATAAATATACGGAATTTCGGTAGCAATAAAAGGTAAGTTACTAACGTAGGTTACAACTGAGATACTTGTATATGTATTTATACGGGGGTGAACAGTTACTAACAGTATTCTTGATTTACAAATTTGAGGCCGGCATTTATACGCATGAAAATAATTTCACGCAGCTGATAATAACTTTAGATGCCGATAAGGGGAACTATAGTATATGAACATCGTAGTATTCACAATGAATTATGGGTCTGGAATTTAAAAATAAGCGCTCAAATATTAATATGACCGAAATTTAAAATTAAATATGTGCACTAGTAGGGGACGTTAGGGTGTTTTGGTCGATGCCAATATAATCTTAACGGTAATAGACTAAAATATTTTACATTAACCAACTGTGTACAATTTTAATCTTACTAAATATGTTAAGAAAAATTTAATACAAATTAAATATATAGAATAATATTATCGATTATGCATAACGTGCATTTTCGCTATATTATTGTAATAAATAGCCTAGAATTAATGGTAAAATGTTGCATATATAATTTATAATTAATTAAAATTATTTATGTATTACATATTATCATATCATTATAATAAAGATTCGAATTAGTTAATTTGACTCAAATGTTATTATTTGAGTATATAGGGCAAGTATTAACACATTCGGAAATATCGACCAAAATCCCCTCATGTACCATATTTCACCGATATTTACCAGTAGTATTAGGACTGATAATATATAATTTTGATATCATAATATAAAAATCCGAGATAGCTATTTATTATATTATTATATTTCTAATAAGTATTCTAAATTTCAAATACAAATATTCAATATTCACGGAGTAATGGCTATTATAGCGAGTGCCAAATTATATCGACCAAAACCTCCTCACCTCCCCTAATTGAATTATACAAAAATAATAACATCTGGTGAATTGTAAACTAAATCTTCATAATTCTAAATAATTACATAACTTAGATAGGGAGTGAACCATCTTTGTTTCACAAAATCTTTGGAGTAATTAAGATTATATTACTCATAATAATATAAAATGTATATTTTAAAAATAATGATTGACAGATTTATTTATTTATATATTAATATAGGGGGCAATACTAGTATGCAATGAAAATACATATGAAAATATACGGAATTGGTGTGAATACTTATTCGAAATTCATGCAGCAAATGAGAAAATTCCACACATGAAAAAAAAATGGAATTTACAAAAATATTCAATCGAATTTACGCATATAAAATTAAAAATAAATTTGATGTATTTAGCCTATTATAAATGTATTAAAAACACTAGCTTATTAATATCTTATATATATATATATATATATATATATATATATATACATATATAAATACTTAACGCTTAAGTTATACTGTATATGAATGAATTCAGTCAATATTTGTTTATAAATATTACTATACCCCGCTTCTATTTCTGGAAATATTTTGAATACCCAATTATTCAATAATATTTTATACTAAGTTAGTATAATTATTATTATAATATAATAATAAATATCACCAATTTTATAATTATACTATAAATTAATTTAATTTAATTTATACTTAGTTTGTAAATATATTGAATATAATACAATACACATATGAATATATATACGTGTATACCATACATGTATATGCATATTATATAGCGTGCAGTGTAGAGTACATCACATCTTATTTAATATATTAAAACTTTCCTAAATTAGGTACGTGACGATATAAAGTTCATATAAATACTATTAGTAAATACTAATAAATAATATTACTAATATTTACTATCAGTATTACTAATATATTACTAATCAATTATTAAATTGATAAACAAAGATTTTCCGAAGGAAAGATATACCAAACTATCTTTTACATGAAATTAAAATATGGTAATGTTTAGGCCTAACGTCTTATAATATATAAATATAATGCAAAATATAAATAAAATTTAAACAAATACAATTTAGATCTTAATAAAAGATAAATAGAATTATTTATATACTTTAGGCTAACTTCGTATACAATATTTGATAGGTCTAATTAATTAAATTAAATTAATTAAAACAAGGCACTTTATTAAATAAATTTTAATTGTATTGTTAATTATTTCAATTATTATTATAAAAACAATTCAAATTAACCCAAAGTATATAAATAATTTTATTTATCCTTTATTGAGATCTAAAATTGTATTGTTTATAATATATTTATATTTTGCATTATATTTATATATGATATGAATGATAACTAGTAGCGCCATACGACGTTAATCATAAACATTGACATATTTTAATTTCACGTAAAAGATTGGGATTGGTATATCTTTGCATCTGAAAAGATTTCCTATAATGAATATAATCATTTAATAATCATTTAATGATACCTGGTCAAAATCTTCGAGATTTGAACGCCTGCAAAATTAAAATAAACTAAAAATAATAATGACCACATACAAATACAAACATATAAAATTGTAAAATTACTAATTCGAATATAAAATTTGTCGGGCTTTCAAATAGTGAGAATTTTGACCAGGCATATAGACTATAAGTTATAGTGGATATTGATATAAGCGTTATTCACATGAGCATATATCCCAGCAATTTCGTAGTAGAATAGTTAAGAATTGCCAAATTGCAAAATTCTATGTTTTTCTGCGAATATTACTAAATGTTCAAATCCGAATTTATTCTAGTTTTATTCTAGTTTTTGTGACTATATATGAAATTGGTAAATAAACGGACGCACAAGTATACTGACGAGTATTAATGCATACGCATTTACCTGTCTAGGTGTCAATCTATTTATAATCGTTTACATTTGTAAGTGATTAAGATTAAGTTATTTAAGCGTTTACGAATGTTTAATTAATAATTAAGTAATAATAATTAATTAATAATTCATTAATAATTAATCAATAATTATAATATATAATTATTAAATTATGAATATATGTATATTTAATTATTAATTTAATAAGTATATTTAATTAATATTATATTACAACTTTATGATCATATAATCATTATAATAATGAACTTAAGTTCATAAGTTCATCTAATGTATGTATTTTTAAGTATTCTATGCGAAAATTGTAAGAATAGATGGTACTGGTGAGCACCCTAAAATGTATACGGCTAGGGGATTTTGCAACTGCAATTCTTAAGTATTCTACTGCGAAATTGCTGTAATAGATTGCCTATGTGAACAGCGCTTTAGTATTTGATATCCTTAGGAGGGATGCACGAGTTGGGGACGGTTTTCAAAATGTTATCAGCAATTGAGGCGGGCGATAAGCGCTATTAGTGTATACAGTTAAAAATAGATTATATGTTTATATTCAGTGGATATTGTTCACACATCAATGCATGAATCATACAGTGTATGATATATTTATTGATAAAATAATATTACTAATTAGAATACACACCCATATATATATATACAGTAAAACCTCTCTATAAGAAACCTCTTTATAAGAAAAACCTCTTTATAAGAAAATTGTTCACACATTTGGTTGGAATTCAACCTTTTCCACATTAAAAAACCTCTTTATAAGAAAATCTTATAAGAAAAATATAAGAAAAACCTCTTTATAAGAAACTTATTGTATAACAAATAATTATATATAAATAGAAGTATTGTATATTGATAACAATTATAGAAATTAATTATTATAAAAGATATTTTTTTTTACAAATATTATATTACATAAATAGCTCGAAATGAATTAAAATTAATTAATAATTGTTATTGTATATTCATAAATTTATTAAAATTAATTAATAAATGTTATTTTTATTCTTAAATTTATTAAAATTAATTAATAAATGTTATTATATCCTTAAATGTATTGATTCCTTATTAAATAATAGATTATTATAATACTCATTATATTATATTCATCAATGATGATTCACCCTATAATTTATAATTGCTAATGTAAATCTAATAAAATGTCATTATGTATTAACATGTCTAAGCGCAAACAATACAGTATACATTTAAAACAGTATACAAAATAAATATACTATATATATATATATATATATATATATATATATATATATATAACATATAGGTTATATAATTCATTTTCTATTATAAATGAATTCTTAAAATCAATGGAAAAGTAAAAACCTCTTTATAAGAAAACCTCTCTATAAGAAAAAAAGTACTGATAAAAAATAGTTTCTTATAGAAAGGTTTTACTGTATATATATATTGATTTTGTTGACTTATATATATTTAATATTATACCTACTTAAGTGTATACTAGTTTATTATTTATTATTTAGTATAATATAATATAATAATTGAGATTTAGTTATATTTTTCATTAGAACAACTATCCAATAATTATTTATATATAAATAAATATATACATAACATATATAATATACTTATTACTGCTTGTAATAACAAAATGCAACTATTATATAAAATTAATAATATTATGTATATATAGAGTTGTGAGTTAATAAAAAACACGTTTTAAACAGACGTTTTAAACGCGTTTTAAACCGTTTTAAACATAGAATAAAAAACGAAAAAAACAGAAAAAAACAAGAGACATACATTTATACATATATTTATTTAATTGTTAATATTTAAATTTAAATTTAAATTCAATTTGACAAATAATAATTTATCTGCTCTTTTTTTTTGATATAATAAATTGTATAATAATTGAAAAATGAATGAATATTTAATAAATGTATAAAATATGTGTATACAAATATAATATTATTATTAAAAGTTAAATTAGATTTCTTTTATGTTTTGATATAATAAATTGTATAATAATATATATTATGTTTAATATTATATAAAAAAATAGTATGAATTTTCATATTTTTTTAATAATAATATATTTATATATAAAAGAAATATGAAAGTTCATAATATATATTATTATATAATTTATTATATCAGAACATAAAAGAAATCTAATTTTACTTTATTAGTTATAATAATTTATTATAATATAAATATGAAAGTTCATACACCTTTTATAATATCAATTATATAATGTACATATATCTATAGATTGTGATACAATCTCCATGTCTATAACAAATAATTAAATAATACAGAAATACTCAGTGTTATATTGTAACAAAATAAATATTATAATTATTATAATTGTCATACTAATGTATAGTTTGACAATATGATTTAATAATTCTAATAATACAGATAATATATTATTTGAATTATTACTGATTATTCATATAATATGTACTTACTTTATTATTATTTTATTATTTAACAACATATCTACTTTATTTAAATAATTTTATATTTTGTAACAGAAAAAAACGGTTAAAAAACGAATAAAACGAATTAAAAACGAAAAAAACCGTTTAAAACATGTTTTAAACAAACAATAATAAAAAACGCGTTTTTTAACAACCCTATGTATATACTATATATATATATGTATATGAAAAGTATTGATATATGAAATCACATGTAAATTTGTAGATGAAGGAAGATATATAAATATATATATATATATATATATATATATATATATGTGTGTGTATGTGTATGTGGGTAGATGTGTATATACTATATAAGCTTTATCAATATCGGTAAGCATTAGGGGCGCTGAAATAGGGGGAGACGGGGATATATATTCCCACTTTAAAATATAGGGGTACCTCCTATGTATTGTTCCATCCACCACCCCACCACACTTTTACCACAACATTTATTTTGATTGGTTAGTCTCTCCTACCTAAAAAATCGTTCCAGCGCCCCTAGTAGGCATTGATGCGTGAATATAAATATATAATCTATTTTTAACTGTATACACTATGCGTTCTCGCCGCCAGCCTCAATTGCTGGTAACATTTTGAAAATCGTTCTCAACTCGTGCAGTAACCAACCTGAGTATTAACAATACAGAATTAATTGTATCTAATTCTAGCTTTATATTAAAATATTTCAGTAATAAATCAGAAGAACCCATATGCAATTTTGAATTTCATAATGAA
Source organism: Osedax fenrisi (assembly GCA_964019155.1). Taxonomy (NCBI): domain Eukaryota; kingdom Metazoa; phylum Annelida; class Polychaeta; order Sabellida; family Siboglinidae; genus Osedax; species Osedax fenrisi. The sequence continues at coordinate 70,064,970 of OZ025240.1, read as the reverse complement.
TGATCATTCTCTTATTATGATCATTGTCATAACGATTTTTAAATTCAATTTAAAAATTTGAAATGTTCAAAAATGAAGATTTTAAATTTTAAAATTCAATTTTAAATTGACATCTTAATAATTATGATGTAAATTTAAAAATCGACAACCTTGCAAATGTCGATAGAACACATGATAATATGATCCATTTATTGATATATTCTAATATTATGTAACATTTATTATTATAATAACCATAAAGTATGTCGATAGTACAAACTAAGGTAAACAACTATTTCAAATTTAATAATTTATTTGTAATATTACTAAAATCTTTGTTTCTATGTAGCAATGATGCTAGATCGTTTATTCAGATATGAAATAGAAATGGAGCTAAACTCAGAATTGTATTTTGGTTAACTTATAAATACATATATATATATATATATATATATATATTATTTACATATATATTTATGTTACTCAATATTTATATAATAAGACTAAATTATTATTATTAAATTTTATTTTAACACTTTTTAAACGGAAAAGAAACGTTAACAAAGGTGTGTACACATTCATAAAAAATATGTGATTAAATAGATTAAATAAACGATGGAAAATAAATAAGGGTTAAATGTATCATTCATAAGGTGAGCAAAGGTGAGTTTCAATTCTCTCTTGAATTCAGTTCTTGATGTGGTGCACCGCAGAATATCGGGAAGTTCGTTCCATGCCTTTACTCCATATTCGACGAATGAGCCAGTATTACTGTATGTTGGAACTTCTATAGCCTTTACTCGTAATATGTGACGAGAACGGACTCCTATGTTGCTGAATTACGGATATTAACAGGCATAAATAATCAGCTGTAGATGTATATCGCACATTAATGATGAGATGCTGATGTGGTTATTATCAGCTCTGTGATATAGATAATAATTTATAACATATAATAAGACCTCTAATATAAAACGATAATATAGTTAGTAATAATAGATATTATAATATATATATATATATACATATTTTAGAAATACAAATACTTTAATAATTGAATGCTATTTAAAATAATACTATTTATGAAATTAAATATTTAAATAACATCATTATTTTAAATTATAAATATTAAATTAAATGTACAAATTTTAATTTATATTTATATAGATTATATATTTTATTAACTTATAAAAACCTAAAGTATACAGAACATTAACTTTAAAAGTACGAGGTGAATAATAAGGTAGGTACATATACTATACTAGTTTATAAATAACTATATAATATTCATAGAAATAATAGTAATATATATGTATATATGTATGTGTGTTTGAATATGTATTCAAGTATAAGCAATACCTCCTATAACCTCAGGCCCGAACACTGAATACAAAAAAATATTAATTTTAAAACAAAGAGGCCCGTTTTTGTCTTCATTTATTACTTATTTTATACGTCTTTTTTATATTAATATACATTTATATATAATTAATGAATAGCAATCATCATTATTATGATTAAATAATGATACAATATATCGTTAAAATGCAATAATATAGACTTTAATAACAAGTTTATTTTAGTATTTTAAATTATTTTCATTATTCTGATTGGTTAATAATGTATTTCTCTATGATAATTGGTTACATTTGACCTATTTTAAGTTTAGCTCTTAGATATGAAATATGATATTTCCAACTTAGTTTGTTATCAATAATTACACCAAGAAATTTTATATTTGTTACCCTTTTTATATTATTTTTATTTATTTGTATATTCATGTTTTCTTTACAATTAAATAGAATGTAATTGGTTTTATCAGTATTCAATGGTGAATATATAATATGGCCTCCGACTATTATGATTACTAATGACAGGGTCAAATCTACAATACGCGTTGCGGGCGTTGACATGCTTGAGCGCACACGATAAAATAATTCGAGAGAGATACATGTATATTATTAAATACGCTATTATTACTAAATTACATTGGAATATATATATAAATACAAATTTGTATATATATATATATAAAGTTTACACACATACATACACATACATTCATACACACACGTACAATGTACGTGTACATACACACATACACGCACACATACACACACACACACATATATATATATATATATATATATATATATATATATATGTTATATAGCCATACATACATACATACACACACACACATATATATATATATATATATATATATACTATATATTATAGTATATTATATAACCATGCATACTATATTGTATACTATATTCCATAGTTTATTGTATGGAATATGGAATTATGTCAAATATATTCTAATCTATAATTATGTGTATTTATAAGCAAATAGGTTTATACACCTTGTAAGTTTACATCGTATTATAAACTATTATACTATTGTATTATTTTAAGTATATAGTGTATAATTTGTATCAAATAGAAGTGTAAATATATACATATTATTTATATATATATATATATATATGTTTATTTGATAAACAAAATAAGAGTGCACGAACATGTTCTAATATTTATAAAAAATGTATTAAATGAATAATATATAATATATAAAAACAAATATATACATTAATTAAAGCACTAGCACCTATCGGTACAGCTATTATCGTTAGCAATATTGAAGTAGTGCGAATGATTTGTTAAATAGCTAATACGCAATAGGAATATATCAGTAGTAACAATATTATTTCTGTATTGACTAAATACGTTTTTAATATCCTCATTATTTTAATAAATATTAATGTTTATTAAAATAATTATGTTGTAGCTTGGTTAGTTTACCCGCATCTACAATATTAACATGAATTCTACGAGTATACAGTGTACACTGTACAGTGTACAGTGTACACGGTACAGTGTACACTCTCTGAATCATATTAGCATAATATGCGGGATGTACTAGTGAGTACATGCTGCACTAGTGAGTAAAGGCCGGGTGTCGTACTAAATATACTGGCAACTATTGACCAGCATAATCCCGTGAATCCAGCCTGGCCTAACAAATGTACATTACACTGTCGACTTGAACGACATACTCACTACAACTGTGATAATCAAGTATATAATGTACTAGGTACCTAGTATATGTTTGGTTTAGGAATAACAAAGCCCTTTGTGCATTGGGCTTTGAGAATAGTATGAATATGTGAACACACCTACAATGTAGGTCCTACATAGTATACATTATTCATGTTTATATATATATATATAATATTATTGTAAAAGCTATTATAAACTAATAAACACATATGCCATTACACTATTGCTTCTTATTACTAAATACTATTTACTAAATAGATATAGTTTTATTTGTATTGACAAAACCTGAATGCTATATTTATATATTTTGCATGTATATTGTTATGTTCTTATAATTTACTATTATACAATAATATATATATAATAATAACTAACATTTAATTTAATTGTTTATTATTCCAAGAGATCGAGTTCACCGCCAGGTCATGTCATATCAATGATAATAACACAACATCTCTCCTTCCTCCTCTCCTCTTAATGTTGATAGCGGTTAGGAATCCGGATAGTTCTTCCGGACTTCCTAACTGGGACACCTTCTTGGGTCATTTCTACACCATTTTGTAGTGGGCCATCTGATTTAGATATTTCTACGGGTGTATCGTTAGAGCTCGTTATTGTTGGGCTCTCTCTTATCTCTTCATTTGCATCTATAGATGAATCTTCTAGTATCTCTCTTGGTAGCGTGTCCATTAACTCGGGTACAGCTTCTTTATCCTCGTTGCAACTCCTTCTAGTTCTAACGTGGTCTAGATGTCTTCGAATACGACGTCCATCCTTCAAAAGTATCCATACCAAGTTATTTTTCCTTTCTTCAATTCTCCCCTCAATCCATGTATGTCCAGGCCTAAAATCCACTGCGGATACTGTATCTCCTGGACTGAACAATAACTCATTTCTTATCTTCTCTCTATCTCTTCCAGCTGCTATTACTTTATTCTCTACTGGGAACATGGCATCCAATCTAGTTCTTAACTTTCTCTTCATCAATCTCTCAGCTGGTGATATGTTTGTCACGGAATGCGGTGTTATGCGGTATCGCAGTAAGAACTTTGATAATCTTGTCTTGAGTGATTCTTCATTTCCACTGCTAACCAAAGCCTTCTTGAATGTTTGTACGGCTCTCTCTGCTAAACCATTCGAGTTTGGATGATACGGTGGTGTAAAAATGTGTTTTATCCCATTTTGTTTTAGGAAAACCTTGAACTCCTCACTTGCGAAGTTGGGAGCATTATCACTGACTATTACTTGGGGAAAACCATGTGTTGCGAATATACTTCTTAACTCTTCAATTGTTTTTCCGCTAGTTGTTCCTTTCATTACCTTCACTTCAAGCCACCTGGAATATGCATCTACAACCACTAAGAACATCTCACCTAGATACGGTCCGGCATAATCAATATGTATTCTTTGCCATGGACCCGAAGGTTCCATCCATGGACTATACATTATTTGGTCAGGTTTGTTCAAAACTTGTTGACACCCACCACATTCTTTAACCATAGATTCTATGTCTAAATCAAGGCTAGGCCACCATACGTAACTCCTCGCCAGACTCTTCATTCTCACGATGCCCGGATGTCCTTCATGGAGGGTTTCTAATATGGCCTTCTGTAATTTATATGGTACAATTATCCTGGAACCCCACCATACCAACTCATTATAATTTAGGAGTTCTAGTTTCTTACGGTAATACGGTTTCCATACTTCTTCCATCTTATCTTCTGGCCACCCTTCCTGGATGTGTCTTCTAATTACCGTTAATGTTCGGTCTTCATTTGTTGCCTTCTGCAAGTCTTTCCTCTCTATTACTTCATCTAATTTGTTTATGTTAAACACCATTTCTTCTGGTATGGGTACTTTTCTTTCTTTTGTCTTTAAAGGTAACCTACTCATGGCATCTGCGTTTGCGATCTTACTTCCAGGTTTGTATTCAAACACATATTCGTATGCGGATAAGAGCAAAGCCCATATTTGAATCCTTCCGGATACCATAGCAGGTACAGATTTAGCTTCATTCAATAATGTCAGTAATGGTTTATGATCATTCGCAATAGTAAATTTGCGACCAAATAAATATTTATGGAATTTCTTTACTCCAAATACGACACCTAACGCTTCTTTTTCAATCTGTGAATAATTTTTTTCAGCTTGTCCTAATGATCTGGACGCGAAAGCTACTGGTCGTTCTTCACCATTGTCCATTTCCTGACTAAGTACCGCTCCAATACCGTATTGCGAAGCATCACATGTTAATCTCGTGTTTCTCTTACTATCGAAATGTACCAACACCTTGGATGATGTTAACATCATTTTTGCCTGTTTGAAAGATTTCTCACACTCTTTAGACCATTTCCAACTCTTTCCTTTCTTCAATAGTTCATGTAACGGTCCAAATAGGTTTGATAAATTATTCAAGAATTTTCCGTAGTAATTAATCATTCCTAGGAAAGCTCGTAGTTGTGTACTATTCTCTGGGGAAGGTGCATCTATGATAGCTTTAACCTTTTTCTGTACAGGATGTAGTCCTTCAGCACTGATAATGTATCCTAGATACTCGACTTGGTTCCTTCCAAAAGTACACTTCTCACTTCTCACTCTTATACCCGCCATATCTAGTCGTTTTAATACCATGTTCACATTTTTATCATGTTCTTCTTTATCTTTTCCTGTGATTAAGATATCATCCAGGTAACCACACACCATATTTAAACCTTGCAGTAATGAATCCATCACTCTCTGAAATATCGCGGGAGCAGCGGCGATGCCGAAACATAGACGGTTATATTTGAACAACCCTCTTGATGTGTTTATGGTTGTAAGATTCTTTGACTCCTCTTCTAATGGCATCTGTAGATATGCATTAGATAAATCTAATGTACTGAACATTTTTCCACCTACTAAATTTGTATAGAGATCCTCAATTTTTGGTATGGGGTAGCTATCAATCTTTGCAACTCTATTAACTGTGATTTTATAATCACCACATATTCGTATGCTTCCATCTTTCTTTAATATTGGCACTATTGGTGTTGCCCAGTCTGAATATCTTACGGCCTCGATTATACCTTCAGCTTCTAATCTCTCCAATTCTGCTTCTACTCTTTCTCTCATCGCATAAGGTACTGTCCTGGCTTTACAGAATTTTGGAACCGCATCTTTATGTATATTGATTACACCTTTTACCCCCTTCATCAATCCCAGTCCTTCTTTGAACACTTCAGGATACTTTCTCTTAAAGTCCTGTCCTTCCGGTTTTAGCGTGTCCACTACCAAAACCGACCTCCAATCTAGTCATAGTGAACTTATCATGTCCCTTCCAGCAATGTTGGGGACCTGTCCAGGTACTATGTATATTTTCATTCTTTTCTGCTCAATCTTTACATCAATCTTCCCTAATACTTTAATTAATTCGCCCGTAAAACTCTTTAGCCGTATATCTGACCACTGCAGTTTTGGCCTCTTTGCCTTTACCCATAACTGCTTGAATGTCATTTCTGACATGATGGATACCGCTGCCCCTGTATCTATTTGAAACTTACAGATAGTGCCATTGATTTTAACAGTGGAGGTTATACAACCACTATCTTCTTTCACAATATTATACATTGTATATACTTCTGGTTCAGAATCGGTATCTTCTTCTACATTATATGTGGTTTTCGGATGATTTCTGTTTTTCTCTATTCGTGGTGCTTTCTCGAGACACATAGGTTTAATATGTCCCTTCTTTCCACATCTATAACATGATGCGTTTTTCAACCTACAATCTTCTGATTTATGATTTCTTTTACCACATACTTTACAAGTTGTAAACTCCTTTTTGTTATGTTCGGGTCTTGGAGACCACTGTTTTCGATCCGTCTCCATGGCGTATACCTTCTCTGTATCATGATGTTCTAATGTTGTTAATTGTTCATCTGTTAACTCTGCTCCAATCGAAATATCGATTGCTGTCTGTAGGTCTAATTTTGTTTTGGCTAGTAATAGCCTTTGTATACGTGTGTTATGTATACCACATACAATACGGTCTCTAATTTGTTCGTCTAAGTCTGCAAACTTGCAAAATTCGCTCATTTTTCGAAGTTCTGCAATGTAACTAGCCACTGATTGCCCTTCATGTCTCACATAAGTGTTAAACTTATACCTCTCTATTATCTCAGAGGGTACTGGATTAAAATGTTTTTTTAATACATCCCAAACATTTTCTAATGTCGATTTCAATGGAGAAATAGGGGTTAGTAAGTTCCTAACCAGTTTATATGTCTTTGGCCCTATAGCTGTTAGTACATTTGCCAGTTTCTTTTTTTCGTCCGTGATATCGTTCGCGATAAAAAAACATTCTACTCGCTCTTCATAACTTTGTACATTTTCACTTTCAGCATTAAATTCACCTATACTTGCTCCAATATTCATTTTTAATTTCTTTCCTTTTTGGTGCTTATTGTTGAATTTTCTCTGCTTGTTCTTATGTCCTCGTCGCCAATTGTTATGTTCTTATAATTTACTATTATACAATAATATATATATAATAATAACTAACATTTAATTTAATTGTTTATTATTCCAAGAGATCGAGTTCACCGCCAGGTCATGTCATATCAATGATAATAACACAACATATATTATAATGTGTTATTATAATTTCACTATGAATAATACCTATGTATTTATCTAATGCAATACAATCTATTACGTAATTAGTATGTGTGGCACATGTCGTGTGCAGTAGAGCGTTACAACTACGGCTTCCTTATGCAAACATAGATGTCGCACCTATAGGTGCAATATTTTATATATGCATACACATCAATACATCGTGTTATACAGTATATAATATATACACAGAGCTAGAGAGAAATTTATCTCTAGCTCTATGAATATATACAAAATGTATTCAATGGCCGAATACATACCTGTCATTTTATCGTATTTACTTTAAGATAGATTATGTTATATATCTAGATTTTTACATACTACCACTACCACTACCACTACCACTACCACTACCACTGTTGTATTGTTATTTATAGTCATTGAATATGACCTGCGACCCTTGACATATTTCATATTAACTTCCTCTTGTAAATAAATATATATCTAGTTAGACGTGTTTTATTAATATATCAAATCTTCGTAGCACAAACTCGTAACTTAGCCATTCTTTGCATCCAGATCTATTCCGTTATAGTTAGAACAATAAACTATCATAACATGGTGACAGCGGTAAAAAAACGAACGCCAGAATCAGACATTTAAAGCCTTTTTAAAAAAAAAAGCACGTGTACGGAAAAAATTTTTTTTAACAAATTTAAAAAAAATAATAATTATGGACGGAATAAGGACCCCGAGCATGGTATGGTCAGGAGACCTACCCCACGAATTAATGGCATTTAATCAATATGTTACATTAATATTCAAGGGCCCGTTATCAAAATTGAAAAGCGAAGAGAGGATGACATACGTCCTCATATGGATCGGTGAAGAAGGGCTGAGAATATATAACACGTGGAACAATGAAACCAAAACTCTAATCGAATTTTGGGCCCACCTGAGCGAGGTCCTAGAGCCAAGGTCTAACTACAGACTGGCCAGACTACTACTAGAAAAGATGAAACAAGCCAAAGACGAACTAGTAGACGAATACATGACTAAATGCATGCTCCAAGCGAAGAAATGCAAATTCCGTGATGAAACCGAGATAGAAATGCGCCTGATAGAGCAAATAATCAGAGGAGGCGCTCACGACAAAGTCAGGGAATATATACTCTGCAAGGACAACACCCTAACACTCGACCAGGCCATGAAAATCGCCCGTACCTACGAAGCACTACAGAGCGAGCTCAAGGAGTTCAAAGCCGGCTCCAACACCCATATCGATCATGTTAGCAATAGACTTAGTGAAAATAAACCTAAGACCGCATATCGGAAGACCAATAATCGCCTCGATAAATCACATAATGATAAGATTACTAATTATTATGTTACTTGTAAATATTGCGGCCTGAAACACACGGGTACCCAGTGCCCCGCCGCACAGTCCGAGTGTCGATTTTGTCACAAAATTGGTCACTGGGCTGCGGTGTGTCGCCAAAAATCTAAACCACTTTCTGCCCAGTACCATAATAACACAGGTCACGCCCGAAAACACGATCGCGGACACGACCGCTCATACGACCGCACGTTCGACGAGCTGAAATTCAACGACCTGAAACTCGACGAGATCGCAGCAGACCCGACAAGAGTACTGAACACTGTCCTACGCTTCACGCTGAGAGGGCTACCCGCGACCATGAAGGCGAAGGTAGACACAGGCGCGGAAGGAAACATCCTTCCACTACGTACGTATCTTCGAATGTATCCCGAGCACTGCAACAACGCACGACCAACGCTTGGTCACCTAAACCCAAGCCGAACCACGCTGACCGTCTACAACGGAGACAAGATGGTCCACTACGGAACAATCGATATCGACATCACGCTAAAGAAAGTGACAACACGAGCTACCTTCTATGTAGCTGAGACACCAGGTCCGATAATACTGGGCCTACCATCAATAACCAAGATGAAGGTTATTACGATAAATAACGTCAAGACGAACAAGATCAAGACTTCAGACGACCTCGAGAACATGTACCCAGACCGATTCGAAGGGATCGGCAACTTCGAAGGCACTTACCACATAGTGACCGACCCCACGGTACCCCCAGTAATACACTCCCCGCGAAGACCCCCGATATCGATGGTACAAGAAATTAAAGATGAACTAGACCAGATGGAAGAAACCGGTGTGATCAAGAAAGTCACAGAACCAACAGAATGGGTCTCAAGCCTGGTATACGCACGGAAGCAATCAGGCAAGTTAAGGATATGCCTCGACCCACGCGACCTGAATAAGGCAATAATGAGACCCCACTACCCGACAAAGAACTTGGAAGACGTATCCTACAAACTCAAGGGTGCAAAAATATTTAGCAAACTAGACGCCCGCCAAGGTTATTGGGCAATACACCTAGACCACGAATCCAGCCTGAAGACTACGTTCAACAGCCCACACGGAAGGTACCGATTCCTGAGGCTACCCTTCGGTTTAAACCTTAGCCAAGACGTCTTTCAACTCAAGATGGACATGATAATTGAAAACTGCCCTGGAACCCTCGGTATAGCCGACGACATAGCTGTATTCGGAAAGAACGAAGAAGAACACGACGCAAACCTCCACCACTTAATGACCCGCGCCCGAGAAGGAGGACTCATATTCAACAAAGAAAAGTGCACGATCAAACATACCTCTATACACTTTTTTGGTCTCATATTCAACGAAACTGGAGCGAAACCAGACCCGGCAAGACTAGACGCGATAAGAGACATGAAATCACCAACGAACAAGACCCAACTACAAGAATTCCTGGGCATAGCCACATACATGAGCCCATTCGTACCAAACTTATCCACACACGCTGCGCCGCTACGAGACCTACTCAAGAAAGAAACCGACTTCACCTGGACATCTTCCCACGAAAAGAAATTCGACGACATCAAGACCTTGATCTGCAGAGACAGCGAACTCACATACTTCGATCCCGCAAAAGAAATCGTCATCCAAGTAGATGCATCAGGAAGAGGCTTGGGAGCAGTACTGACCCAATCTGGGAAGCCCATAGCCTACGCCTCAAAATCACTCACCGAATGCGAACAGAGATACGCAAACATAGAACGCGAGATGCTCGCCGTTGTATTCGGATGTACCCGTTTCCATACTTACATATACGGAAAACGGTGCACCATCCAGTCAGACCATAAGCCGCTCTCGATGATAATCCTCAAGAATATCGCGAGCGCCCCCACTAGGCTCCAAAGAATGCTCCTCAGACTACAATCGTACGATATCGACATAGAATACATACCCGGAAAATGCCTACCACTACCCGATACACTCTCGCGACAACCACTGCCAGATAATAACGAGATACTGTTCGACAAGCAGATATCTTACACCCGCTTCAGTGAACCCAGAATAACGCAAATCAAGAACGAAACAAAGAAAGAAAAAGAACTTCAAGAACTAAGCAGCATGATCATCAAAGGATGGCCCAATGAAAGGAGAGATATCCCCCAGACAATACGAGAATATTGGCCTTTCCGCGACGAGCTTACCATAGAGAACGGCATGATCATCAATGGAAATCAAATACTGATCCCTACACATCTACGACCCGAGATATTAAAAGATCTACATATTCCACACCTAGGAATCGTAAAGACCAACCTACTCGCAAAGACCTGTATATATTGGCCAAGAATGAACAAAGACATACAAGACCTAACAGGAGAATGTAGCGAATGCCAGACCCACCAAAGAAGGCAGACCCCCGTAGCATTCGTCAACAGAAGATTACCAAGAGAACCATGGGAGGCGATTGCAGCCGATCTGTTCGAGCTCAACAAAGAAAATTACCTGCTAGTCGCCGACATCTATACCAAATTCCCAATCCTAAGGAAACTAAGAAGCACCCACAGCAGCAGTATCATCCAGACACTAAAGGAGATATTTTCAGAACACGGAATACCGAGACACTTCCATTCCGACAATGGACCACAATTCTCGGCAACATCCTTCGCACAATTCGCTGCGAGCTGGGGATTCCAGCACAATACCAGCTCACCACACTATCCACAAAGCAATGGATTCATTGAACGACAGATACAAACCATAAAGAGAATCCTGACAAAGACCGACGATCCAGAAAAGGCCCTACTATTCTGGAGAGCCACCCCCCTAGAAAGGAACCACCCCTCTCCAGCCGAACTCCTATACGGAAGGATCATCAAAACGACGCTACCAAAGACCAAAGTACCAGCATCTACAAAACAAGACAAGCTGCTCAACGACCGACAAAAGAAAGCATCCGACCGCTATAACACCAAGGCACGAACAAACAAACCGACACTGAACAGTGGACAACGCGTGTTCATCAGAAACCCCATCAACAGCACATGGAGTCCCGGCACTATCCATGCGGAACACCCGTCCCCGAACTCGTACATGGTAGACTCAGATCTCACCGGCTCAAGATTCCGACGAACCCTGACAGACTTGCGTAGAGACGACACTACCAGCGAAGACCCACCGGTCATCGCACAACCCGATGTCGCATACGAGCGACCATCACGCCAACGCCGACCACCGAGTCGCCTTGACCTATGACATGCGCAATAGCACATCACCCAAACTACGTATCCCTCACGACCAAACACAGTCCTGAGGTTGATTAGTATTATACTTACATCGGTGTCGCTATGACAACCTAGCATGTACCCCCATGTCAACAGACCTAACTTTGACTAACAAAGGGGGATGTTGTATTGTTATTTATAGTCATTGAATATGACCTGCGACCCTTGACATATTTCATATTAACTTCCTCTTGTAAATAAATATATATCTAGTTAGACGTGTTTTATTAATATATCAAATCTTCGTAGCACAAACTCGTAACTTAGCCATTCTTTGCATCCAGATCTATTCCGTTATAGTTAGAACAATAAACTATCATAACAACCACTACCACTACCACTACCACTACCACTACTACTACTACTACTACTACTACTACTACAATGCTTACATACATGTATATAACATTTATGTAAGTCTTTTACAGTGAAATTATACATTACACCTGTATTATATTTTAATGAAACTCACACTCATAAGATGTAGATATTCAAAAATTGTGCACTTTTTATTTCATTATTTTAGAATAGTTTAATATATTAGATAAAGTAAACTATATACAAACTTTGTATTTAATTATTTAGGAATATTTTAATATATTATAATATATATATCTATAGATAAAGTAAACTATATAAAACCTTTTTATTTAATTATTTTAGAATATTTTAATATATTAGATAAAGTAAACTATATAAACACTTTTTATTTAATTATTTTAGAATAGTTTAATATATTAGTAGTTTATATAGCTATATATAAATATACATATACATATGATATATATACACATACAATATACACATGCTCAATGATAGATTTCTCTATGATATACTAACATGTTATCAAACAATTACATAATATCTTTGCATATTAATAGATAGGTCAATACCAATTATATTGACCATATGATATTACATAGAGATGATTCACAATAAAAACGTGTTAGAACCTGTTTGAATTGTAAATCGAAAATTCACACATGTATATAATGCTATATATATATTTATATAAGTGATCATATTGTACATATATGTATACATAAGTCATTAGCATATATATGATTATAATTAAGACTATTATTATAATAATTATAGTATATAAATTATATTATTCAGCAATGTATTGTTTTATAAATTGTATGTATGTGTGTGTATGTGGTGTGTGTATGTATGTGGTGTGTGTATGTGTGTGTGTGTGTGTGTGTGTATGTACGTATGTGTGTGTATGTATGTATGTGTGTAAACTTTATATATATACAAATTTGTATTTATATATATTCCAATGTAATTTAGTAATAATAGCGTATTTAATATATTTAATAATATACATGTATCTCTCTCGAATTATTTTATCGTGTGCGCTCAAGCATGTCAACGCCCGCAACGAGTATTGTAGATTTGACCCTGTCATTAGTAATCATAATAGTCGGAGGCCATATTATATATAGTTCGTATTCAATGATAACCGGTTATCAATAAACCAGTTATTTAATTTTGATAATTCCATATTTATATTTCTTGATAATGAAACAATTGAACTATCATCAATAAATAATTTGGTATAGTCAGCAAACATGGTAAATTTAAATATATTAGATGCATTTACTAAATCATTAATATATATTAAAAATAAAATAGGTCCAAGAATAGTTCCTTGGGGTACTCCACAATTTATAGTAGATATATATATATATATATATATATATATATATATAGATCATCTATAATAGATGGCTAAATATCGTCGGCAAATGTGAGAAATAAAATGTTTTTAAGTTTATTAAAATATCAAAGAATATGTTAAATAATAATATATATAGGGTTTTTATATAATCCCCTAATAAACCCAAAGGGCTTTGGTAATAGTATGTATATAATCAATACCTCCTATATCCTATGTTATATGAGGTTATAGGATTACTTGGTATAATTGTACAATAGTGTATACTATTATTATATAGAATATTAATGTGTACTGAATATGAACTGTTAGTGATAAGAAGTAACTAATATAATTAAGAAACATACGTTCTGATGCGAGCCTCGATAAGAGAAGTAAGCGATTGATAATAGAGAGGATATAGCCTATCCTATGTCCTTACTATAACGCTAAAGCGCAATGGAGAGAGGATATAGGCTATATACTATATCCAATGACATGTCCTTGTTATAACGCTAAAGCGCAATGGCGATGGGTCACGTGTACATAAATATAGTGAACCATTCTTGTTTATCAAGTTTCAAGTTAGTAGGGTTAGGAAATATAGTTTCACAACATTATATTAGACGAAGGTGCCTCGAAACATAGTTTGTTGTTATATCTATAGTTATGTTCCTATATGGATATGCATTATAATAATTATTATAAGGTTTAGAAATAATTAAGATGTGAGATACTATGATGTGAGTCACTGAACAATTTTAAGAATTAGTCTACTATAGTATAAGTATACTTACATAATATCTAGAATCAATTAAATAATATTATATAATTATATACATTAATTATATAAATATTATATATATATACATATAATTATATTGATCATAAATATTGACACGGATAGATAGCTGACAACACGCGTTGACATATCGAATAAGTGTGGGACTACCAGCAAGCGAATACCAACACTAGCATGCGTTTAGCTGCAGTATTAGGAGTAGTGCTCGGGGTTATGGTGGCATTACTCTTTATCATTACATTCACACTGGTCAGACGACAAATACTTAGAAGAAAATCATATAACTCTGATGACCTTTCGACCTCGCGGAGAATTGGTTCCCCCGAACAGTTGACCCCGCCGAGATCACCTGGTTCGCCTGCCCTTTCGACCCAACCGAAATCACCCGGTTCCTCTGACCTTTTGACCCCGCCTAGATCCCCCGGTTCCCCTGGGATAAACCTGCCAGATATTAGGGAACAAAGGCGTATCGCTAGACAACGACTGGTTAGAGGAGAACGCAATGACGTAGCTGCAGTGAGGAGATTGGCTTTCGACGACCTCGAAGATATAAACTTTCCACCTGCCGCTCCAGCAGCTATATAAATGACTAGGATTTTATGACCTATATTTGTATGACATTTATAAAATTACAGGAAATTCATTGATCAACTGTATTTCGGACATATTTAACATGCTATATTTAACTGTTGATTTGTTAAAGTTAAAGTACGATGCAATCGAATGAGCCGTATAATGTGAGATGGATTTCACGAAATTTTATTTAAATAAACGTTAAAATATAATTACTATCATTATTTGTATACCTCCTAACTAAAATTTATATAAAATAAATAATTAATGTAGTATTTTATTAAACGTATATATATATATATATATATATTAATAAATAATAATAATTATGCTACACTTATATTACTATTATTGATACTAAGTGCTTACAAGATTATAGTCCAATATGTATACTTCTAGACATGTGCATAATCAACTGTGTATATATACATATATATATATATATATATATATATAATACTGTACATTATTTGCTGTACTGAGAACGTTTACTCTAATAATACATAAACCCATATAATATCAGTCATCTCTAGAAGTACCCATCCATAGGATATATTACACATCCTACACGCCATAGATATATTCCTTAAATTGGTCATCCTTATACATTCATTATAAAGTTAACTAACTTTATACAGGCATACCATTCTTATAATACTTTCATAATATATTAAAAATATAAACACTGATCTTTTGCAATTTATCAATATTTCTACAGGTGAAATATGTGTCTAATCTGTTAATAACATTATAAACATATGATCAGTAATCATGATCTACCTGGCTCTTCTATACTTATATGTAATATACTATTTTAACCCATAACCTATTCCATACCATTTTGATGTCGTAGGGTCGCTGTCGAATTCCATATAACAGTTCCCCATCCTTAAAGAGAATTCTCTATTTACCGTCGCTCTCATTGCTTTTACAATATACATGCCAGTCCACTCTATACTATATAATACCCTAATACAGAAACTTACGACTCATAGGACTGCAGTCACACAACTTCAATAATTGTTATCCTATACTATTTATCAGAACTAAACTAAATTTCAAAGTAATTCATATTTAGAATATTAATTATATAAATTATTTATTTCCTATGATTATTAATTATAATTATATAACCGATTAGATATCATATTATTATTTTATTGATACAATATTTTCATATTTTATCCATATACTTTTGGAAATTGTAATCATAAAATATAGTTTAATTAATTAGTTAAATTCATCTAAAACTCATGTTAAATATATTTCAATAATTTTCAATTAAAATATAAACACTAATGAATAGTATGCTTCAATGATATTAACATATTTTATAGATACTTAGCATATTTTCATATATTGATTGTAATAAATTAAAGTAATGAAACCATTATCACGATCTTATGATAGAAAATTTGATAGGATATATCAGAATTGCATATCTAATCATTTAATAATGATATATATATATATATATGTTCATATGATTAAATTGATTACAATATTTTCCACTTTAGATGTATTTTAATGAACATTTTATAATTATAGAATTGAAATGGTAATAATAATAGTCAGGTAATATAATTAAAGTATTAAAAATCATAATGTATAATATATTGTCTATAATATTTATATATTTTTTCTTTTATTAAAAATAATATAATCAATAAGATATTATATTTTAAACAACAAATTCTAAAATAAATATTATAAAGCTGTGAAAATGTAAATGAAAATATACAAGAATACCATATTACAATAGAGTAGTTTAAACTATAGCTTTATTGTGGTAAAGTAAGCGATAACATACAACGGAACTTATATTCCATCAACGATATTGAAATAATCAACGTTACAATATAGCACTATATAATCACCATATAAGGACGTAAAGAAGGCGGTAACTATAAGACAATATAACACCGGTGTTATTTAGGTGATAAAGACAGGCCAGCGCTAACTTTGAATAGGAGAAGTTCTATATTAATACGAGAAACCACTAACTTCGAATAGGAGAAGTTCTATATTAATACGTGCAACCGTGATAAGACCGTAGCTAACTCTCTACTTGCACGATATATCGTAGTAGTAGTACGCTATCGAGATAGACACGCCCCTAACCCCGCCCACTGTCTGGTTACTTGTACGACGAGTTGTAGTACTCGACTTCGAGCTGACGCAGGTGATTGGTCATGTCGTCGCGGATGGTCGCCAGTTCGAAGTCGCACTCGAGCTGCGTCTTGAACAGAGCCGACCTCTTCTGTTTGAGTAGTTCGTTAGCCGAAGGGAAGTCGTTCAGTATGAGGTATTGCTTTATCTGTCCGACCAGCTTCAGTAGGGATTCGCCGGCCCTCACCTAGGGTAAGGGGGATCAGTCAATTTTAGGAGTCTAGATTATATATATATACGTTGAATAGCATTGATACCTTAGCAATCGTGTATGTATACTATATATTGTATAGCATTGATATGTTAGAATACTAGAGTATCGATATTATACATTATATAGAATTGTTACATTAAATTAGAATTTCGAAAGCGATTCAATAGCCCTCAGTAATAGCGTAGTAAATTTATATATTCATATATGCTATTATCATTGCGGTGTTCATGTGCATTGAACATTCTCCCTTCCCCGTTAATTATAAATATAAATAATACATTTTTATCGTCGATGTTTTATAGGGTGTTCACATCAATTCCGTTTTAAAAAACGTACGTGTAACTGCAACTTCAAATGATTCATTCACGGCAAATTTGAAGTTATGAGTCACATTCCTATTTATTTGAAGTTGAACTACACGTTTTCTGAAATAGGATTAATCCTATTTTCTGTACGTAACAACACACAGAATTAGAGAGAACAGCTAGAATGAACACACAGAATTATAGAGAAGAGCTAGAATTCCACTTGATTCCAATTGATATATATATATATACAATATTTAATAAATAGTTATTCGATAAGTTATATGTAATAATATACTTTATATATATATATATATATATATATATTAAATATACTATTTATTAAATATATATATATATATATATATATTGATATATATATATATATATATAAAGTATATTAACAAATGTTTATTATTACATATAACTTATCGAATAACTATTTATTAAATATATATATATATATATATATATATATATATATTAAATATACTATTTATTAAATATATATATATATATATATATATATATTGATATATATATATAAAGTA
Organism: Osedax fenrisi; assembly: GCA_964019155.1. Lineage (NCBI taxonomy): Eukaryota > Metazoa > Annelida > Polychaeta > Sabellida > Siboglinidae > Osedax > Osedax fenrisi. Next base: position 70,046,414 of record OZ025240.1, on the reverse strand, counting down.
TATTAACAAATGTTTATTATTACATATAACTTATCGAATAACTATTTATTATATATATATATATATATATATATATATATATATATATATATATTATAAAAAGGTTATATAAGATGGTATACAATTATATATATATTTTAATAATATATATCAACTATACAATAGTAATATATAATATATATTTCAATTATTTATTAAATATTTATTTAAATTATATATATTTCATAAGTTTAGATATAATTATAAGGATTTATGTATTATATAATAATATAGTATTTGTTATATTAGTTAAAAATATTAAATTAATAAATATAATGTATGTAGTATTTATGTATTTGTGTATTTAAAGAAATATATAATACTACTATTTATACATTGAATTTAGCTATATCCCACAATTAGATTTGTTACAATTTATTTTATTTGTACATTTTTAAATATAGGTGGCGATATATGTCTACCCTTACGACAAACTAAAAAACACGGAATTGATGTGAACACTTAAAAATCTGTTACTTCAAATTTGCTGTGAATGAATCATTTGAAGTTGCAGTTACACGTACGTTTTTTAAAACGGAATTGATGTGAACACCCTATTAGTATTACATAAATAATTCATCTGCCCACAATGTGGCCCCACATATCTGTATAGGTTGAAACATATATACTCATAGGATATTGGGACAATATTTATGCAGATATCATGAATGTATGATTATTTCATGAATTGATCAATAAGTTAATTATATTGTTACTACTTTGGTTGACCACTCTCACCTAGTCAGATACATAATTCAGAAAGATTTAAATATATAAATTTGTTATAATATTAAGTCAATATAAAATATTAATATATGAGTTGTAAAACATAATATTTGTGTAGAAAACTGATTAAATAGAAATAAATTAATCATATTATCATAGCCTGTCAATTATCAATCAGTCATATGACAATGTCTCTGGTAGTTATTTCCAGGCAATATCAATATTTGTTGTGACAAATAAAGTTAGTTTCATAATATGTTATATCAACTTACATTTACCTCCTGCATGGTGTAAACATTATTAACAAATTTATATATATACATGTATTATATTTAATTAAATCTAATGATTTGATGATAATTTAATCTAAAAATTTCCTCTAAACTTAATGATAATTTATTAACTAAAATGTATGATTATAATTAGAAATATTCATAGAGTATATCGCAGAGTTTATAGAACTAATACATTGTTTTATATAATACAAATACAAATATGAGCGCTTGTATAAATACGCAACCATATTAGCAGCTCGAATGTTCAACTCGTACTGCGTTTGTTCAGCTTGTACAGAACGATAGGCTTGCGAATCCGGTTCAATCTATAAATAGAGTTTTAAACTGAGGCCATACTTAAGAATATGTGGGAATATTTTTGAATATTTAAAACAATTGTGGTTTATTTAGATAATATATGCTAGATAGTTACGATTCACCGATTATGTAGGTGTTTCGGGCGAATAGTAGGCAAGTGTGAGCACACTTTTATGCACGTGCTATGTAATACAGACATACACACACACGCACACTAACATGTTAACACACATACATATATATACGCACACTAACATGCTAACACACACACACATAGCATGTTAACACGCACACACACCGATTGATTACCGATACTAATACAAACTATACCGCTACTATTGAAAATATAGCTAAAGATAATCGTAATCTAAACTATATAAAGAAATTTATTTCTAATTTTAATATAAACCCCTATTCGATATCTAAAGTTATATTTAAAAATAGTTATTATTAAATAATTATCAATTACTACTCTATATGCTAAAGATTCATTTATCTCACTCAACCCATTACTGAAAACTACTGACTATAACCGACTTTTCCTACATAACTATCTATCATCCGAAATAATACGACGAAAACATATATTTTCACGCTATAAAAGCAAATCTAATTAAGGGATATAAGCTCATTGAACTTAAAGACTAATACATCCGAACTCAGACAAAAATTAGATAATAATAAGGTTAACTGGAAAATAAAACCACTAAATGTTCCAAATGAATTATTTACTGATTGGACAACTTATATTACAAACTATATTAATAATAAGGATGAACTAACCTCCACTACGGATAAATTAACCTCCACGAATAAGCATACATGACTAAACAACAGCATACATTACTTATCTCTTACTTTAATAAATGCCCGATCTTTAACTGCTAACATTGATATTATTACTAACTTTATTATGGAATATCGCTTTTCGATTATTACAATTATTGAATCTTGGCTAAAATGTAGACACAATCATTCCTGCTGGGTTTGAAAGCCTTGGATACTCGTTTATACAAAATTGTAGATCAGATGGTAGAAATGGATGAGGAATAGCTTTGTTAGTAAAAAATTACATCACAATTATTCATCAGCCCGAGATTTGTACATCAAACTGCGACTTTCTTTTTACTAAACTGAAAATAAAAATTAATATAATTCAGATCCTACTAGTATACAGACCACCAAATAACTGCCATACTACTTTTGCTTTAGAATTTACAAACTTTATACATGAACATAACTATAATAACCTGATAATTCTAGGAGATTTCAACTTCCACTATGATTCTTACAAACTACACCACCAAGACTTTAAACGACTTTGTAACGAACTGAATTTAACACTACACGTTAACTTTACAACTCATACCTACAGACATATACTAGACCTGATACTTACATACAACCATTCTAACATACTAATACATAAAACAATACGGTATACATTACTAACTGACCATTACGCAATAAACTCTCAACTTAATATACTGAACTCCTCACCTAAACAGACCCTACTTACTTACAGGTGTATCAGGAAAATAAATATTGATGAATTTTCATCTGATTTTATCTCTATGATAAATAAAACCCAAAATACAGTACTCAACTTAAACACTATATTGAAATAACTACTAAATCAACATGCACCACTGAAAACAAACTACTTGATTCTATATAACGTAACACCATGGTTTAACTCCAAATTAAATAATTTAAAAGTTTTATTTAAAAAATCATGTATACTTTTTACGAAATCACCATCACACTCAAACTTAATTGACCTATGAAAAAATAGATATATATACAGGAATTAACTGAAATCTACAAAAACAGACTACTTTACTGACAAAATAAATGACTGTTCATACGACTATAAACAACTCTATTCAATAACTAAGAACCTCTTAGGAACAAATAAAAATTCTACGCTCCCACATTTTCCCGATGATCAACTATAGTTGATATATATGTAAGCAATTTGCAGAATATTTTAAAGATAAAATTAATACCATTTGTAATAGACTCTCTTGTACATTTAACCCTCTTTACAATGCACCCTAAATATTATTATGCATTTCGACACTAACACATTTTACTTTACCTACTAATACTGCAATTTACAATTATATTGTCACTGCTAGATGCTCTTCACCATACGACCCAATTCCTCTATACTTAATAAAAAAACTAGCAACAACTCAGACTCTGACTTACAAAAATATAATTGATGACTCACTTATAATGGGAACTATTCCAAATATACTCAAAAACGCAATAATTACGCCAATAATAAAAAAACCTAATCTTAACTCATCTAAATTCTCAAATTACAGACCTAAATCTCAACTACCTCTACTAACTATATTCTTGAAAAAACGGTTTATGCTCAACTCTCACACTACTTAACTGAAAATATGTTGCTGGACATAAGACAAAATGCATTCCGTAAACTCCATAGTACTCAAACCACTGTACTCTCTCTTTTTGACGACTTATATAACTCACTAGATACTGGAAAACCAATCCAACCAATACTACTTGACTTATCCTCTGCATTCGACACCCTTAGACATGACATACTGTTAGAAAGACTTAGAAACATAGGAATACAAGAAATAATAATGGAATGGTTTTCTAATTTTATTAAAGATAGAAATTATTCCATAAAAATCAGAAATAACTACTCTATATCTTATACCATCGATCACGGTGTTCCTCAAGGTTCAATACTTTCCCCAATTCTCTTCTCTATATATCTTATTTCATTACAAACAATTATGAAACGTTATCCATCTATTACTTACAACTTATACGCAGACGACATAGAACTACACGCAACGATAAAAAACTCTACCCAACTACAAGACTGTTTAAACGAACTACAAAACTGGCTAACAAATAATAACCTACTACTAAACCACAATAAAACTGAATTATTAAATATCACTAATGCCCCAAATACTTACTTCCCTGACATTATTATTAATCAACACAAAATAATTCCCACCAATTCTGTTAAATACCTATGCGTCAACTTCAATAATAAACTTAATCTAGATAAACATTACAGCTTACTTACTCAATCTAAAACTGCACAGCTATTTATTCTTAAAAAAATACGACCATACTTAAATAGAAATACTAGTAAACTACTGACTCAGACTCTCATACTTTCAAGACTATAATACTGCAACTCACTATTCTCAGGATCTGAAAAACTGAAAATAGGCAAACTAGACAAAATAATTAACCGCTCAATTAGAAATATATACCGACTACAGAAGACTGACTATACAACTAGCATTACTGACTTATGTAACAAACTTAATTGGCTAAACACTGAAGACTCTATCAACTACAAAATACTTAAAAAGACTATTACTTATAACTTACCCTATAATTTACGAAACAAAATAAAACATAAACCAAAACTAGACTTTTACGTAATAACAATTCCACTCGAATTATATATATATATAACATTATATATATAGAATGTATAAATTCGCTATTTTTATCTATATGTGATATATATTGTTCGATCCACATTATAGAATTATTATTATTAATGATGTGCTTAAATAAATACTTTAAAAACAACAACAACAGCAACACACATACACACACACACTAACACACACACACTCACACTCACACACACACACTCACACACACACACTCACACACACGACGAGTAGGACCGCAGTGGTGGGTACTGACCGCTGCCAGTTTCACTATGGCCAGGTAGTTGTCCATCATGGACTTGATGTCGTCCTTGTACCACTTGTGGTAGGAGGTCAGCAGTTGATCCTTATTCACGGCCATCTCTCTCACTGTGTGTGCTGCGGGGGTGTAGGGGTAACGATGTTAGCGGGGAGCGTGGTGTGGGGTGTGTGGGGTTACGTTCACACTCTAGTAATCGTGCACTTCATCAACGTATTAAGCAAATTGAGAACAATTTAATAACTATTTATTGATTTTTTAGTAAATCAAATATAGAATTATAGAAGTATAAAGTTGTAAAATTGGCTAAAGATAACATACGTTATTGATACAAAAATCAATAATAACGAGAAAATAAATGATACAATTACTAATAAAACTAAGACAATATATCGAATATGAATTACACTTTTTAAATTGAAAATAAACATTAGGATAGGTTTTGTTATTTTAATGGTACATGGAACTGTTTTATTAAAATTTATAAGGATATTCTAAAATATTTCTATATTAGCCAGTAAAAAAATAAGTTTATAATATATATATATACATATGTAACTTATTATATAAGATATTATTAAAAGTTTTGCGAAATAGTTGGTATTGCATTATCCATATACACAGATGTAAAATGCTTATGATACTGGTAGAGTAAGAAATATCGGAGGAGTTAGTGAAGGCTAATAGCATAATGTATGAAGATACTACAGTTATAGTCATTATGGAGAAAGAGAAACGGATGATGAAAAGGAAACTTTCACAATTCTAACTGATGTTTTATTTCACATCAACTCCGGTTTTCTAGTTACGGCTGACAAACATGTACAACCATCGATTGAGTTGATTGATGGGTCTAGTGTATGAATTTCTATTTTCAAGACCCATATTTTGAAATAGGAATGATCATATTTCTACGGTCGAAAATCCTTGATGTATGAATAATGATATATTCTAAATATAGGTGGTGATACATTATAATATTATTATAATATGATAGAATATTTAATTAACCACATATGTCTATTTATAGACTATGCAACGGATTAAAATTACTTTATATATATATATAATATATATATATATTATATATATATTGTATACAATGTATATTATAATAATAATAATCATGTACAATAATATATATTTATATGTTTGTCATAATAATAGACAGTCGTACA